>JAOTRH010000018.1:17319897-17377527 GCA_034768845.1 Heliamphora exappendiculata | reverse complement strand
GAAAAGGTTATATTTTTTTTTTGCGAAAGAAAAAAGAAGAGACAAAAAGAAAATAGAACCCAAAAAGTTGGTCGGGTAGTTGAGACTTAAGAGTTAGAGATTTATTCTATCTTATATTTTAAGTTTAAAATTTTTTAAGTATTATTAATTTATTAAACTTAGTTTATACGAGATTTTATCTCGATTTTAATTGAGATCATTGCAAGTGAACGGTGAGATTAGTCCTACATAAATTAATCAAAATGTGCGTAAATTAGTTTAAACACCTTAAATTATCAAAAAAAAAGAAAAAAATTTATCATTTTTATTTTACTTTTTGATTATCTTATCCAAACGGTTCAATAAAATAAAAAAAATTTAGACAATAGTCATAAATAAAAAATAAAAAAGATAAAAAACAATTGGGTAAATTACATTTGTTTCTCTTAAAATTTAAATTTATTACAGAGACCAGAAAATCATTAAAATTAGAGATATCGTTCAAGCGAAAATTACACTGCTCTTTTCTATCAGACTTGTCGAGCAACGATGTTAACTAAAAATAATATACGAGGATTTTACCTTTACAATTAATTAAAATTTTTATTAATTAAAAAATAAAATAAAAACTAAAATAAATTCTCAAACCCTAATCACCCCACCCCTCCTCACCTTCACCCAATCACCACCACCCGCCGCCTTCAGATTCATAGGCACGCCGTCTCACTCATCTCCTCTTCGTCGTCTTCATCAATCTCCGATCTAACTGGCTGTCTCCGAGAGGTCTAGAAGAACCGGATGCCCAAACGAGGTCAGAGGCAGAGATCGACTTCTCTCTCATCCTCTCTACCTTCTCTGCACTGTAACTCTTCAGCACTCCTCTTATGGAGGTTTTGGTTCGCACTTTCTTCCGGTCTATGAAAATCAAATAATTCTCCAGCACGTCTTACACGAACCACTCGTACTGAAGGTTCGTCTCCAGAAGGAAACCAGGATTTAATCCGCCATCATGCAGTCGAAAACTGATTCTCCACAGCACTGACTCTGCAAAATCCCCTAAAATCGTTCTTGATGGCTTTCTGGGCGGCGCCGACGAAGGGGAAGAGGGCGGTGTGGTTGTGGCAACGGACGAAGCTCTGCCACTCCGCCACGTCGAAGTCCGTCCGAGGGTGGAAGATGGTGGGGTAAGGCACCGCAACTTCTAAGAAATCTCACGGGTTTTGCTCGATGGACAGGGCCGCCTTCGCCGGCAAAGCGGCCGCCTAGGCCTCCCAAATATTATTCAAAAATAGCGTCCAACTTAGATAATTTTTTTATATTAAGTTTTTTTTTTTTTTTTGTAAATTTAGCTTCAATCAAATAAAAAGTTTTTAATTATTTTAATTTTAACTCTATTAAAATCTATTTAAATTAGTCATTTAAATACTAAACTCAAAATAAAATTATTTTATTAGTAGATAGCTCAAATTAGATCTAATTTTTAAAAAAAATTATTTTAAAAAATAAAAAAATTTGTAAAAATACCAAATTACTTAAAAATATTAAATTGTTCTTTTTTAAATTTATGAATTATTTGTAAAAATATTATTGAATGAAATGTTATGAGAATAAATCTTAATTGATATTTAATGAAATTATTTTATTTTATATATTTGTAACTATAAATTATTTAGTTTTTAAAAAATTCTATGACTTTGTAATTTTTTTTACTCTTCAAACATAAAATGGTTATTTGGTTGTAAAAAAATTCAAAAATCTTGTTTTTTTTTTTTGGACCAAATAACAATTCTAAAAAAAAAACTAGCATTAAATACACAAGTTATTAAGTACCAAATAATACAAGTTATCAAATATGTTTAAATTTTTACATTTTTTACAAAAAATAAGTAAAAAGATTAAAAGACACAAGAATAACATTTTAACAAAATTTTTGTTGAATTTATGTAAAAAAAAGTTTTAAAATTAATTTTATTTTTTAAATATTTTCATCTATAAAAATTTAAAAGGGTCTCAATTAAAAAATCCGACTAAGCCCTCAGAGTTTAGGGCCGACCCTGTCGGTGGAGAGTTGGATTCAATCTAGAGCCTCTAAAATTCCCTAAAATCCAGATTTTAAATTGACCATCGAAAAAATTCTGTCGTCTCTCTCCAAATTTTGGTTTTCGACCATGATTTTTAATTAAATTGATTTTGATTTCCGATTTTCTATTCAATCAATTTTGATTTTCAATTCTGATTTTTGATTAAATTAATTTTGATTTTCTGATTTTTTATTCAATCAATCTCGATTTTCTAAATCACATAGAGTACTAGAATCTACAAAACATGTATTAGTTCGAACACCGTTTTTGTAAAACTCCCCTCCAAGCCATAGACCTCTCCCTCTCTTACTCTCACTCCCACTCTTGGCTCCTCTTCAACTACTCAGCACAAAATGGGAAGCAAAAATAATCAGGTGATATAATTTGCAACCATACTAAAGCATTCAAGAGATTGGAACCACACACATAGAGGAAACGGGTAGAATGAAGGCTTGTTGAGTTTCTATTCGAATCAACTTTTCTGCAATTTTGACTTTTCTTTTATTAATGTGACTGACATTAAAGTTCATCTTCTCTGGGTTAGGTTTTATCTTTTGTGTTATTTTTAATCACTGGTTCGTGTATTTTGAGTATGTACGAAAGTGAATGATTTCTTGAATCAATTTGCCCTGTTTGCTTCCGTTTGGTGCGGCGACAATAACTTAGGGTTTTGATGGTGGGAGGGAAGAAGGTGGTGGTGACGGAGGTTGGTGGTGGTGAGGTGGAGCCATGGAGAGGTGGTGGTGACAGAGGTTGGTAGTGGCGGGTGAAGCTAGGTGGTAGCGTAAGAATGATATTAATTAAGGATAATATAGGAAATATCCAATATAAGTGAGGAGGATTAAGTTCTGACCAGAATCACGTTAAAGGACGTACAGCGCAGCAGTCCTTTCCATCACGGCACGCACCTCGACATACTCTTGCGAGCTCGGGCTATGAGCCGAGCCACACAGGCAACACATCCGAGGTTCGTAGACCTCGGCACAAGAAGAATCTGAGTGATGGTCCTCGGCTCCAAGCTTAGAAAGAGTTCAATGTCGAGCTTAGGCGCGAAGTGTTTGGCATCATGAAATGGAATGCTCGGCCTCCAGGTCCGAGCAAGACGAGCTGCGCAACCCCTAGATCCGAGCTTGAGGGTTGATACGCGTATCAGAAAGTGATCTTCTGATAATAAGAGATCAGTAACGGTTAAACCAACCCTAGAGGTAGGAAGTCAGAAAGAGTTGACTTAGCCTAAATTAGGTCTGAGTATTGATGGACATCCTGACATGACAAAAGATACTTGCAGAAAGATCTAATTTAGGCTAAGTCCTTTCCATTAATTGCCATGCATTGTTCAGAGAGAGGGAGTACAACCCGATCTGCTCGGATTGGGTCAGATTCCAATGAAGGGTCATATATATTTCTTCCTAAAAACAACTAACATTTTCAGGATATAAGGTATGCTCACTATTTTTACTTACAAAAACTCTGTCAAAATTCTCTCACAAGTTCCTTATCTCTCAAACCTCTTGCCTGACTTGATCATCGGATGGTCCATCGTTATAAAGCTGCCGGCGGGTATCTCACCCATTTCTTGTGTAGGTATACACGTGAAATTATCCCATAACATCTCAGTCAGTTTGGACGGGACCAGTAGATCCCAATCCTGATCATTTACAATAAATAATGGTAAAATAAAATTTTATAGGTAATAATAGCCGACGCCAGTAAAAATTAATATTTTTTTTGACAATCATCTGACGGAAGGGAATATTTAATATTATCGATATAACTATAGAGGATATCAGTGTAATTTTAGAGATCTCAAAAGAGATTCTTGTAATAAACGTAAACCTCATATGAGGTAAATGTAATTTATCTAAAATAATTAATTTTTTAGTTCTACAAGAACTAGTCGATGTGCGTATAAATTGTCTCAAGCACGTTTAAGTTATCAAAAAAAAAAAACGATTCGAAAATATAAAAAAAATTTAGTCAATAGTCATAAATAAAAAATAGAAAAGATAAAAAAATAATTAATTTTTTATATTCCAAACGGGATCTAAGGCAACTCGAAAATCATTATTTAATGGCGACTTCTTTATGGGCAAAAACGTAACGTCACCGTTGGATTCAGACTTTTGTTGAGAATTCTAACTGCTCCGGCAGAGGGAATGGTGGATCGATTGTGGGGCGGGCGTTAATTGGACGGTAGGGAAATGTCGTTTTTACCTTTTTTTAATTAAGAAATCATATTATTCCCAACAACTCCCAGGCAATTAGGGCATATCTGTCTTTTATGCCCCAAATTATTCCTAAATTTTCCTTCAGAGGTAAGCATACATAAATGGGCCAAAAGAATGACTCATTTTCTATCCATCTCTCTCTCTCTCTCTCTCTCTCTCTCTCTCTCTCTCTCTCATTTTCATTTCAGTTATTCTTTGATTCTTTCTATATCTCTCGCTCCCTTTGTCATTTTGTTTCTAGTTAAATAGTATTTGATTCAATAAAAAAAAATATTAAAATAAAATTATTATTATTTTAATATCTGCATTAGAATTCTCATTTCATTAAGGTTATGTTTGAATGACATAAATCTTAAGGGAAAAATATAAATATGGTTGTTAGGAATCAAATTTCCAGAAATCTAATACATTAATATCCGAGTGTTTCACTAAGTTTTGGAGGGTCAATTTTTAGCTTTTTTGGCCCTAATTTTAGCAATAAATTATATTCTTTTTAAATACTTACAATTCTTATTATAAATTATAATTATTTTTTTTATAAATAACTAGTTTAAGGTATAAGTTAATATATTTACAAAGCACTCGCAACTTTTATTATAAATTACAATTTATAAACTATTAATTTCAATTATGTTAAACACCACCTAATAGACCTATGATTTCTAATTAAATAAGTAATTAGGAATTACTTTTATATTCCTACTCATTCCAAAGGAATGAATTTTGAAGAGTAAGAATCACATTTCAATCCCCCCTCTGCTATCCAAACAAGCTTTAGTGGAGAAATAGTGATTATTTTTTAATTTAATATTTTTTTGAGATATTTAGTTTATTTTTAGTTTTAAAAAAATAAAAAAAAATAAGAGTTGTAAAAAATCGTAATATACCACAAGTAGTTATAATAATCTTATGAATAATTCCGTTTTTTTTTTTCAAACTATTTATCCCTAATATCTTCAAACAAACGCAAAATTTAATTAAGAAAGAACAAAACAAAATTTAAATTTGTAGAACCCACCTCAATCTCGTGTAACAAACAAATCAAGATAGTGACGATTCTCGCTGTATTATTCTTAAATTTTGATGGGTTTAGATCCAAGTTGAGTAAGCACTGCATGGCCATGCCGTATTAAATCGATAACCAGAATAATTCGATCGAAATTAAAATGGATGATTTTGGCATCGAATAATTTCAAATAAAACATTTGCTTCGTTTGGTTGCCTTTAAAATCAACTTAAAATCTTTTGGTTTAAAGTCTAAAAGGGTATTTAATATTTGAAATTTCAGTCAAATGTTCAAAAAAAAAAAAAAGTTTTAACGCGCAACGTTCAATTAACTAATTTTTTCTAAAAATACCCTGCAAACAAATAAATTTATCTGTTTGATATTCATCTGTTTAATATGTAAACAAATAAATTTATCTGTTTGTATATCAACACAGATAATGCAAACAGATAAATTTATCTGTTTACATATTAACACAGATAATACAAATAGATAAATTTATCTGTATTTTCTATATATGTTTTAAAAAGTCACACATAAATTTATTTATATTCTTTATACGTGCTTTCAATAAGACAAATAAATTTATTTATGTTCTATACACGTGCTTTTAGTAAAAGACAGATAAATTTATCTATATTCTTTATACATATTATGAAAAAAGCACAGATAAATTTATCTGTTATAGAGTATTTTTGTTTCAAAAGAATTTTACGTGTTAAAACTTTTATGATGATGGACTTTACTCGTTAAAAAATTTCATACTGAATAACAAAATAGTAAACGACCTATAAATTGAACTGTTCACTAATTTTTTGTTCTTCGTTTAACAACCTAAAGTTTTAGCATTTCTGCTTCTTGTTTTTTAATCTTTTTGTATTTTTATTTATTAATTAAAATTTTTAATACATTTTTTAAAAGTATCACTACTTTTATTATATACATTTATTTATTTTTTAAATTATATTTTTAAAAACTTAGTCGTCAAAATCTATCAAATTTACAATATTCATATTGAATACAAAATTATGGCCCAGTTTGGGTGGATATGGCTTATTAGCTTATTGGCTTATAAGCCAAAAATAAGTCACGTCATCCAAACGAATTAAATAAGTCAAATTTTAAGCCAATAAATAAATAAGTCAATAAGCTAAATAAGCCAAAATTACCCAAACAAACCAAATTTATTTAAGCAAATAAGCCAAATAAGTTAAAAATTACCCAAACGAACTAAGTTTAAACAAAGTGACTTATTTGTGTCACCTAAACGAACCAGCTTATTTATGTTTTGACTTATTTGCTTATAAGTAAATAAGCAATAGGTAATCCACCCAAATAGGGCATATGTGTAAAATCTTAAAAACTGTATAATAATTTTTTTTGGCTTAAAGTCACCCGATTTATTGTCTTATTACTTTTTGTCTTAGAAGTAACTTTAAGCAAATAAGTTTTTAGCCTTTACTTCACCTACAAATTTTTCTAAATTATTTTTTCACTTTTTTAATTTAAAATAATTTTAAGCAAAAAAAAAAAACTCAACTTTAAACCGAGTTACCAAACAATCACACACATATATATATATATAGGGAGAGAGAGAGAGAGAGAGAGAGAAAAAAAAAGAGAGAGAGCATAAAAGAAGAAAGAAAAAAAGTAAAGAAAAGAAAAAGAAAGCACCGAATGATGAAAGCTACAGAAAATCAAGTCATTATTAAACTTTGTTTTCTTTCGTTGTGCCGTGACCAAGAATCCATGCAAAACTCTACCCATCAAGAAAAAATAAAAACCAGCCTGCCAAGCACTACAAGGTTGGGCCCTCTTAAAAGATACTTAGCAGATGACTAGATGAGCACATATGCAATGTGTGTACCTTAGTTGATTTAAGAAGCACCAATATTTTTACAAAAGAAACGCATTGTGTAAGATACCAATACAGATACTCTTTGTCTTTGATCAAACACTCTTAAAAGTGTATTTGGCATTTATATAATTAACTTGTGTTATTTAAAAAATTAAATTTATGATAAATTATATCTATTTTTTCTGAAGTTAATTGAAAATACAAGCTCACTTTAGGTTTTTAAAACTACATTGACCTCATATGTCAATTTTGTCAGAAAGATGCTGTTAACAGAAAATAGAATTTTACTTTTTTATCCTCAAGAAAATAAAAATGGTAGCACGATATTTATATTGTGTTTTTTTCTTTCATTCTCTTTTCAATTGAATTAAAAATGAGTGTGGATATAATTACACAATGGCATGCCCATTACTATCATAGCATGCATTTGTGAAACTCACAAAATGGACTCCACAATCTTGCCACCCTCTCTCAACTCTAAAGCTGAGGGGCGGAGGGCGACAAAAGGAGAAAGAGAAGAGAGGGACTGCAGTTGAGAAGGAAGAGGGGCTAAAGTTAAGAGTTTGGGGTGGTTGAGTGGCGAGAAGGGGGACAAGGGAGGGTGGGGAGTGATTTTGTGGTTGGAGAGGTGTGGCACTGGCGGAAGAGGGTAGAGTAGGGATTGAAGAGTTGCTTCAATAGTGGCATGAGAGAAAATAGGTTATGGCATTAGAAGCTCCCCAAATAGAGAGAATCATACATGGGAAGCTTCTAAATACATAATGCAGCTGCGTAGTACACCCACCAAATGCATCAAAACACTTGTACATGCTGCATAAATACTTCATACATTTAAAGAAACGTGGGTGTACTCAGGATTTTTGTGTGCACATTTAAAATGTCACTTGTACACGCTTATGTTCCATTTTTTACCCTTGAAAGTGTTGGAAAATAGCAGAAATCTTACAACATTAACATCTCCAGCCTTTGCCCACACATTCAGTACGCCTGTTTGCTTGATCAGAGTGTAACTAAAGCTACTAGCTTTGCAAAAAGACAAAATTACCCTTTTCACTGAAAGTATTATTGACGAATTTTCTTTTCTTCAGAAAAAACCTTTCTGCTTTCTCCATGGTTCGGAGTTTTAATAGAATGTAGACAAACTGGGTACTCATCCCTATTGAAATAAAGGAAAGAAAGCTGCTTACATTATTGAATTACCATTCCTTTTACATCAAGTCTGGGCCGCCCAACTTGGCCCATGCCAGCTGAAAAATATACATACATTGCAAGAATGTAAAGGCCAAATCAGACCAGAACACTCAGGATACAACTTGTCATAAAAACCTTCCAAAACAAACTAATAAAAAGGTCCAAAACATCCTATGCTGAGAATTTGGTACACTTTGAAGAGCTTTTCCGGAGCAAAGCCCCCGAAGAATCAGCATCAGCCAGCACTCTATTCACACTGGGTGCTAATCTACCTAAAGTTAGTTGTTAGACCTGTGAAAGTTGTATCCCAAGGTTGTATTTGAATTTGCCAAAATCTAGTCAAGTTTGGTATACTCAAGCAACATGTGCGGTGACCGGTAAATTTTTATGAGCGTCCAGTAGAGCACCTCCTCGACTCCAAGCTCGCCCTCTGCTCTTGCAGCGTATATGCCCTCGCAGATGGCAATCAACCTTTACAAAACCAACAAAATACAATATTTTCACATGAATTTAGGCTCTGGGTATATGTCCGAGAAAAGTAAAACTGGAAAACAATAATAGCGAAACCTGATCTGCTTTTCCTTCAAGCACAAAATGGAGAATGCTATATCATTACTCAGTTATGGTTTATCTAGTATCAATAGGTGGCATCTTCATCTTTGCTCTACAAACTCTTCAATGTTATGCCTTATGAAATTCAAAAATCAAGGATGCTATGTCAAATGGAGAGAGATGTTCACAAACCTATGATTTCATATTTTTTCCGTTTACTATCAATGTTTTTACCTTGATGTACATTGAAGAAGCACTATAAGGAAATCCAACCAATAATACATATTTCTTAAACTTTAGGATTTTTTGAATGAAGGAAAACAATTTTCCTTTCAATCTCACAACTAGGTAAAACCTAGCAAATTGTTCGCACCAATTTCTTTTTGTCCTTACCTTACAAAATTTAAAAGAGATGACATTGTCATTAACTAATTTTTCATGATGATGAATTATTACTGCTGAAAATAGAAATTACGAAGAAGGGTCAGAGAGAAAGCTTTCCTATTACCTGTCACAAGAAGGAAGGTTCTCATAAGGGATTCTCATTCTTAGATCAGAGCATTGAAGTCTGATAAAGCGACCTACTGCAAGTACAAAGGTAATATAGAGCCCCCAGATGCTGAATTTGCTAAGAGTCTCCCCAATAAGACCCTCTGAAATGGTTACATCAGTAAGTAATAATTCAATGGAGAATAACAACATTACTGAACTATCAATCTATTGACAAAGCTTTACTCAAACCTACGTGGAGTTTCCTCAGATACAACGATCACCATTGGTCCTGTCAAGCCTCCACATCCATTTATATCAAGCGAATTGATATCATGGAAGGACCACCACTCGTGAATTCCACGATGTATAACAAGATCAGCACAAACCACATTTTCCTTCCAAAAGTAACAGAAATTTTCAAACTTGTGCCTAATAATGATCTAGAACATATAACAACTTTCAAGACAATATATAGCATTTAAAATAGTACACACATTTTTTCCTTCACAATACATTGATTTCATATTTTACTTAAAATAGATTGTTAAATATTTTTAAGAAACTCTAAAAGAAATCAAAAGACAAAAAGTTGTTAAAATGGTAAATGCTCCTATTAAACACTTTTCAACAGTTCATGAGCCTGTCACTTCTAATTAGAAATCAGTGATGGTCATGGCACTTCTTTTTTATTTTAAAAAAAAGGTTCAAGTGACAGTCATGGTGGAAAGTAGAAAAGGAGAGGGGGAGGGAAGAATATTGCTTGTATATACTTTATTTTAAGTATAATAAGAACATCATAACACCCACATAGAACCTGATCTAACAAAGGAATAATACAAGAAGGGTCAGCCACCAATCATAGAAAGATTGGGGGGTGGGGGGAGAAGATAGCATTTACATCATGCAAAGGTGTTCAGATACTGAACTAACATACCCCAAAAGGTCTTACATCACCCGAACCAGTAACCCGGAAGTATCTTGAGTAAGTGTTATTTATCCTAAAGCTGTCGGTAGAACCATTGAGAACTTCCTCAACTTCTGACGCATCTGGAAGATATGAATGTTCAACAGTATTTTCATATTTCACAAGTTCCTTGCCCTTTGGTCTGTCTCTTGTAAGTACCCAAGTAAAAATGATATCCATGCTCTGGTTGATGGACTGGATAAATCTGTTAAGAACCACATCAGGGACAAGCCACAAAGTACTAGCATCTGGTTGGCACCATATTAGTTGGATATCATTCTGGTCATATATATCCAGATAACCTTGCGGATCAAGATTAACAACTCTGTTGAGCTTATCCCACGGGATAGTTTCGCACAAAGTCGTCTGGAACAAGGTCAACCTTCCACCTGCTGTCTTAATATCAAGCTGAACACTGGCATCCTTGATGGGGTTTGCAATGTTAGTTGGGTTACCACTGCTGTACATCTGCAAAAAGTATGATTCGTAAGTAATTTTACATAGACCCGGGTACGAGTATGTGTCCAAGTATCAAACTCATCTACAACTCGTCTAATTCTCATATCAAGGACCTTGGGACACAATTCTTAATATATATATTTTTATTTTCTGATGTAAATGGTGCTTACAAGTTTTTGCATAGCACTTCATGCATATTGAGCTTATCCATAATTTTATAGTAAACTTGAATTACAAAAGATTCCTAGGTGAATTTAAAACTAATAAAAGTCCAGCACATATCCTATACCTTTATCCAAGTGTTGAGTGTCCAACATGAGTACTTTATACATTTAGAAGAGCCCATGTAACATAATTCTTATGTAGTTAGCACACAACTATGCCAATGCATTGTTTGCCTAAAGTGTTAAGCATGTAACTGTGCATGTATTTCCAAAGCTGATAGTTATGCTGAGTTTTTCCATAGACTATGCTTTTCCTACTGGAATTAACTTGTAACTCCACATCTGTCTCATACTTTTCAATATGATCTCTCAAACTCTACATTTAAACAAAGTTGCACGCATGTGCAAACGCTATCACAAAATTAACCTACCTGCTTGAGTCAATTAGGCCAGAGCAGTCTACGGTTAGGGTAGAGCAAGGCATGACAAAATTACCAAGACCATGATATATAAAGTGTTCGGTTTCAAGCTCAAGAATTGAGTTCCAACACTTAAATGTTGAGTTCTCTATAGTCTTAGGCTCTAGATAGCCATGGATCCAGCACAATATTGTCTTTTATCCTCGCAGATACAGTATCTCTTTATCACTCTCTTCTTTAATTTATCTTTCCTCTTTCACATACCAAACATACTTTGAGTAACACACTCACCACTAAAACCTTCAACTTTCTTTACTACCTTCTTGCTCTTTCACATACCAAATTTATCTTCTATTCTTTTGATTCTCTTAATATCATTTAACCTAGATTCCAGAAAGATATCAAGAACATGTCCGCATTAAATGGACAGGGCTGATATCTATCCATAACATTCTCTTTAGGGCTTGAAGCCCTTGGAGGGCCATTAACCCAGCTTTCAGTGGTATGTTCCATGGGTTAGATCTACTTTTCTGGCTTTCCGTCAAACAATGTCTGTTCTTCAAGTGTTGTTGACTTTTGAGAGGCCTTGAGAGAGTCAATCATCTTGTTTAGGTTCTTTGGGCTTCTATTTGGGTCAAGTTTTGCTGATGCTTTTTGATGGAACAATGTGCAGTCTTTTTCCCCCCTCTCATTACTAGGCCTCGTTTGGCAACCGGCTTTAAGCTGAGCTTTTTGCCGTTTTACTTAAAGCCATTTTGTGATTTTTTCTTTCTTCTTTTCTTCTCTCTCTTCTCTCTCTTCTCTAACTCCAAGTTTCATTTCTCAACACTTTAACTTGATATCAAAACAATTCGATTCGATCATACCATACATCGAACGCATCTACACAAACTTCAACAAACAACACCACCTCTTAATTCACCATATTCCAAAAAGTTCAATGGTGATTTTTCCAACGTATTTTGGAGTGATGTTGTTCTTCATTATTGTTACATAATCAATCGTATGCCCTATTCTATTCTTCAAGGTTAGAACCTTCACTCTATTTGTTTCCACATAATCCCTTTTTTAGTTTGCCCGCTCGCATTTTCGGATGTATTTGTTTTTCTCACCAACTTGCTCCAGGGAGTGACAAATTTGATCAGAGCCCTTAAATGCATTTTCTTGGACTACTCTCAAAGGGTTAACACTGTTAACCTTGTTTTACATCAATTCTTTGTCTGTCAATATGTTACTTTTTTAAGTTAACTCCTCACTATTCTAGAAGTCTTTTTGCAATTGATCTTGATCAAGATCTCCCTCTTTCCATTCCTAGTTCTCTTTATGCTCATCCTACAAGATGCTTCTCTCGATCTACTTGCAAGTTTGGACTCGTTGTAACTGGTCAGATAGTGCTCTATTTGCGTCAATTGTCCCACCACCGATTTCCTCACCCCCTGGTAATTTCCACCACCTGGTTTAAATCTCACCATTGCTATTAGACAGAGCAAGAGATCTTGTACTTCATATCCTATTTCTCATTTTATTTCCTATGCATCATTCGTCTTCTTCCTATTTTTCATTTGTTCCACATTGTGCTCTGTTTCTTTTCCTAAGTCTATTGCAGAGGCTTTATCTCATGTTGGTTGGAAGTGTGCCATGGAAGAAGATATGCTTTCCTTAAACAAAATGATACATGGGATTTAGTACCTCTTCCTTTGGAAAAATCAGTTGTCGGTTGTCGTTGGGTGTATGCCGTTAAGGTACACAACTCTTGATAGATTGAAAGCACATCTTGTTACCAAGAGGTATACCCAGATTTATAGACTTGATTAATCTAGGACTTTCTCACTTGTTGCATAAATTGCATCAGGTCGTCTTTTCATCTCTTTTGCTGACATATATTCTTAACTTTTACATCAATTGGAAGTGTTAAAAGCGTTCTTACTTGGTGACTTACAATAGGAGACTTATATGGAGCAACCCACTAGGGTTTGTTGTTCGGAGGGGTTAGAGGTAGTGTACCGTTTAAAGAAGTCATTATATGGGCTCAAATAATCTCCTCAAACATGGTTTGGTAGATTTATTAATATTGTGACTAGTTTTGACTTTTAGAAAAGTGGTGTAGATCATTCTATAATTTACAAGAATACTGCAAGTGGCAAGATATTACTGATTGGGCATGTAGATGCTATTGCAATTACAAGTGTGGCACTAGTGGCATTCAAAAGTTGAAATTATTCTTGCAGACCAAGTTTCATTCTAGAGATATGATTCAATTGAGATATTTTTTGGGTATTGAAGTGGTTAGGATGCGTCCTGGCATCTATCTATCCCAAAATGTTCTCGATTTGTTGAGTGCAACAGAAACGCTAGGATCAAAACCTATAGACACTCCTATGGATCCCAACACTAAATTAGTGGTTGACCAAGGTGAGTTAGAAGGTTCGGGAGAATATAGACAATTGGTTAGAAAGCTGAATTACCTAATTATTACCAAATCAAATATTTTTTAGCAGTGTGGTTAGCCCATTTTTGGATGCCTCACGAATTAGTTATTGGGATGCTATTGTGCTCATTTTGAGATATCTAAAAAATGTACCAAGTCATAGCTTGTTATCCTAGGCTCATGGACATACTTAGATTAAAGGCTATATAGATGCAAATTACGCTGTATATCGCTCTAATAAGTGATAGACTACTTATTATTGTATATTTGTTGTAGGTAATTTGGTGTCCTATAGGAGTAAGACGCAAACAGTGGTGGCCCAATCAAGTGTTGAGTTAGAATATAGAGCTATGGGCATATGGTTCATACTACCTATGAGCTGTCCTATAACCTTGCTATGTGATAATCAAGTTGATATTCACATTGCGTCTAATCCAGTGTTTCATGAAACAACAAAACATATTGAGGTTGATTATCATTTTATTCAAAAGAAATTATTACATAATTTGATTCGTATAAATCGTGTAAAGTCAAAGGATCAATTGGCAAATTTGTTTGCTAAACTTTTGTGTGGTTTCCGAGTAAGATACATTTGTACCAACCTAAGCATATAGGATATGTATGCCCTGGCTTGAGGAGGAATGTTGAGGGTTATTATATCAAGTTCATTTAGTTTAATATAAATAGTTAAATAAACTAACTCTAGGATTTAAGCTCTCTCATTCTTCTTATCTCTCTTCTTTTATGTTTTTAATAAAATATATATTTATCTCGAGTCTTTTTCTGCCATTGTTTATAAGCAACCCATCTAGATAAACATTCATTTCAGTTGCTAAACCATAACAATTTCATTAGAAAGGCCATGACGTAGAGTCAACATTCATTAAACCATTCCGACACCTCCTTAACTACGAGGATCCTTCTGTTGCAATTGGGAAAGTACTTGTTCATGCATTCTTTATCCGCTATCCCTTGTAGGTTAGGTTTATTTTCTATACTGTCTATATCGTGAGGATCCTTCTGTTGTTGCTTCCCACTCGTTCAACCATTCCCATAACCTATTAAGAAGTGTGCATTGGATAAGGTGATGGCAAAATTACAGCTGGATGATACCTGAGAACTCACTTTTTTGCCTCTAGGAAATCTGGCCATAGGTGCTTTAGGTTTAAAATGGGAAAACATTAGTCGGATGATGGCATTAAGCAAAAGGCCAGACTGTCGGCAAAAGATAATACTCGCAACAGAGAATACTCAAACCTATGAGGAACTTTCTCACACGTGGTAGCTATATCAAAGGTTAGCCTTTTAATTATGGTTGTATGAAAAGTAATTTCTTGAGGAGAATCTTACAAATAGAAACCCTTGGATTCCTTCGGGAGACTAATAGAAGGCTTGTAGATGGTGACTGACTATTTGTGACCTGTAGATTTATGAAACCAGATTGGACAAAGGGGATGCGGGATACTAGTGCCATTCAATTCAAGCTCAATTTGAGGAAGCATCACTTGCACTAATTGCTTCAACCATTGCTTCGTTATTCCAGCCAAATTTAATGGCATGATTGAACGATTGATCTTTCATTATTTTCATTGCCATCTCCATTGAAGAAGAAAAGGCATTGTCAACTTAAAGATAACCATGGACGCAACTTCAAAGCTTGTGGATTCTTATACTTCAATACCTTAAAGTTGTGATTGAGTTTTTCCCAAGCCAGGAGAAGTATGCAGACCATAACAAGCTCAAGAAAAAGGTAAACTTAAAGAAGCAACAGTACTGGAAAATTGGCATGATTTCAAGGCAATGATTATAGGAACCATGCATGGCCGAGTAAATGGTCTTGATAGGGTCATATAAGTTTATTCCAGCTTAGGTAATATTCCTGGTCAGTTTTCATTTTTGTTTTTAAAATTTATAGTCTAGGGATATTTTGGTAATATTAGAATTTTCTGGACATGGGCTGCAGGGGGGGGAGCCCATGGATTGTCGTATGGGTCAAGTAATATATTTTGGTAATTTCCTTCTTAGAAACCCTAGTCCTTGTTGTAGGAAGTCTTCAAAGTCTAGATAAAGCAATGCAAGGCTTCTTATTCAATGGAGAACAGTTTTAAAGAATGCTTTCAGAATTCTGAAGCCTCTTTTGGGTTTGTGTTATACATCCCTAACGGCCTAACACTGGGTGCAATGCTGCGATCTAGGAGTGATACCTAGTTTTCTAGATCTTTATTTTTTCAGCAGAATCATATTCAAATTCTAGCAACCTGTCAAGATTACAATCAAGCTAGATCTCCTCCATCATCAAATATTCTGCCCTAGCATCTAAAATAAAGACAACCAGCCCTAAAATAACTGTTCACAGCACCCAAAACAGCCCCCACACTTGTCCTGCATCACTTTGACAAAAAAAAAAAAAACTTCTTACCTACAATGTATGTCGCATTTAACCATCATTTGGTGAACTAGGAGACTCTTTCCAATGCCTATAGGGGAAGTGGATTAGGAGAATGATTTTCTCCTAGGAGAGTGATTTTCTCAATCAACCGCTTTTCGGTAAATGACTATGGAGATTTGCATGTTAGAAGGACCAGTTTTGTAGAAGAGTAGGCGTCTCAAAAGTAAGAATGAGTGTTGGCTACTAATAAAGTCTCAATATCTATGGGGTTGGATTATGGAAATCCGGCAGGAGGGGGGTGTTGGAATAAGTTCTTCAAGCATGTACATTTGGATGAGAGAAGCACAAGCAGGCTCTTTTTTTTTGGGGGGCAATGTTGAATGGCATAGAAGTGCTAGAACTTTATTATATTTTATTATCATTATCCTTTAATAGGGTGCATACTTGCCTTTTTTTACATAAGATTGCAGCTGATAGATGTGCCTCTGTGGTGGACCGTTCAAGGAAGTACTAATGGGGAGTGGAGAGTGTAGGAAAAGGGGAGAATATAATGGCTGAACTGCTTCCAAATTAAGTTGTTTGAGGTTAAAAATATTTTCTAAGATCTTGTTGGAATCCTCAAAGAGTTTGTTCTTTTGCTTGGTGGTAGTTCATGCCTTCATGGAAAGCTCTTGACTGTTAGCGATGTAACATGAAGAAGGGAATTTTTCCAATTGTTATTGCATCTGTAAGTAGTGGAAGATAGATCACCTCATTATTCATAGCAGGTTGCAGCAGATATATAGTCTTTTGTGTTGGAAATTTTTAGGGCATCTTGGGAAGTCTATGGTTGATCAGCATCACAGTTGTAATCAAGGCAATGCGAATAGGAGGAAGAAAGGCCTAGTTGGTAGCAGAATTGTGTGGGATGTGATACTTATGAAAAAAAGGATTATGTGCTCCTTAAATGGTCTTAAGGCTCCTGTACATGAAGGATCCATTATTGAGGCTATTCTACAGATGGGTGGTCATGGAAAGGATATATCATTCAGTTAACCTTTCTGGAGTTTATGCACAATACAACATTCTGGTAATGGTATGGAGGTCAAGGGGATACAGTTTTCTACTATGCACTTTCTTTATAAATAGGCCGTGTCCCCTTTGGTGCTTCTCAACAAAATTAATTTTACTTAAAACACGCGTGCGCACACATATATACACACACACATAACATAAACAATAGAATCTGCTTCACACATTCCTTACCAGCATCGGAGCCCAGATGATGCACATTAGTACGAAGAACAAACATATTCCATTGCAGAATTTAGTCATTTTTGTCTGCTTCTCTCCCTGTTTGTGTCCAGCTCTATTCAAGATCACGTCACATTTCACAAGGTACAAGCTTGCATTTATGTCTTCCAACTAAATAGACAGCCAAATATTAGTTTTACGAATAAGCATTCAAACTTAATGCTACAACAAATAAACAAATAAGAAGTTGAACATTTTCTAGAAAGTAAAAAACAGCTCAATTCTTTTCGAGTACAATGTTGCAAGCTTAGCAGACTAGGAGCCTTTGCCACCAATGACACGAGTATGCCAGCTATAGGAATGGATCATGAACAAATGTAGTCAACTGAAGTTGGTCCAACACAGTTGCCGTGTGTTAGAGAAATTACTAACCAATAAGCAAGTCACAACTATTGGTTGATGTCACATTCCAGTAACATGAGAATTGATTCCATCATGATATCTAGTGAGTCATGCTGTCAAAGCACTCCCAAACAACTCAAGATTGAAAATGAATATATTAAATTTAAGTTTCTATTGATATTCATCCAAGTTTGTAGCAGTTATTATGATATTCATATTGCCCTTCCAATATAATCATTCAAGATTATAACAGTTGTTCAATTACCACTAAAGCAATTTTACTGTGACTCAAACTTACATATTTAGTTGACTAATCCTGAATGAGTTCGACATTCTTATGTTGAATGAGATTAACATCCCGTTGGGTGGTTGCTTTCTGCTTGCTTTTATATCTGATATTTAATAAGGTTGGAGTTTGCTAACTTGGATGCCATAGGCAAGAAATTTGATAGTGAAATTTTGGTATCTTGGGGTATAGCGCCAAATACAGCTTACTGCATTGTAATCTGGGACTACTTGAAATATTATCATTTTGAGACCAAGAGAAAATCCAATGGGGCAGGAGAAAGTGTCAAGGTACGTTACTACAAATGAAACTTATTGTGGCCTTGGGAATCACTATACCCTCCAGGGATAAGCTGGGTTATTCAGTTAAACCCATAAACCATGGTAATTTGAGCTGGACTTCGATGTTTCCATTGGTGAATAACTATGATTTTGAAATTAAGACCCTCATTTCTTCTGTGTGATGACCAACCAAAAGAATGCATCCCTGGCTCAGGCTTCTTAAATCAAACCCTGGCATGCAGTTCTAAATGAAATGAGAGTCGAGAAGATAGTGTTTTTTGGCTACATGAAGTTAGCCATCATGCGCTAAGTTGAATATCAGAATATAGATTAAGGGTTTGAAGAAGAAAGAAGAAGAGAGAAGAAAAGAGTTCAAAGAAATTAATTAGCCAGTTAGCCTCCTTCACCCACACATCATTTATATATTATTAAGTTAAAGATGAGTACAAGAATACCATTAAGGAAATAAATTAAAATAGAAAACAATCACTCTTAACACTCCCCCTCAAGCTGAAGCATAAATATCAAACATGCCCAGCATGACAATCAAGCGATGAAAAATAGAACGCGGCAGCGGCTTCGTAAGAATATCACTCAATTGGTCTTTCGATCCGATATAAAGCGTAGCAATCTGTTTTTACAATAACAAATCCCGAATGAAGTGACAATCAACTTCAATATGCTTAGTGCGCTCATGGAACACTGGATTATTAGCAATAAAGATAGCAACCTGATTGTCACAAAACATTCGCATAGGAAGTGAAGTAGACATGCCAAAATCTAGAAGAAGAGAACGAA
The DNA here is from genome assembly GCA_034768845.1 of Heliamphora exappendiculata. Lineage (NCBI taxonomy): Eukaryota > Viridiplantae > Streptophyta > Magnoliopsida > Ericales > Sarraceniaceae > Heliamphora > Heliamphora exappendiculata. The sequence goes on along the minus strand of JAOTRH010000018.1, from coordinate 17,358,317 downwards.
CCCACCACATTTCAGAAGTAGGGTGAGCCATAGCCCGATATTTGGCTTCAGCACTGGAACGAACCACCACACTTTGTTTCTTACTGCGCCAAGTAACTAAATTGCCACCAACGAGGGTACAATAGCCGAACGTAGATCGCCGATCGGAGCGGCTACCAGCCCAATCAGCATTACTAAACCCGGTGGCAATCAAAGAATTCGATTGTTGATAAAGTAAGTCACAACCTGGGGCACTCTTTAAATAACGTAAGATGCGACAAACAGCCTCAAAAATGTGATTGCCGAGGTGCATGCATAAATTAACTCACAACACCAACGGTAAAGGTAATGTCCATGCGAGAAACAATGAGATAGATTAGCTTGCCAACAAGACGGCGATATCGACCAGGATCATCAAAAATATTGCCCGGTTCAGCATCAAGTTTAACAGTAGAATTCATAGGCGTATCAACAGGCCGAGCACCAAGAAGGCCAGTTTCAGAAAGAAAATCAAGCACATATCTTCGTTGAAAAAGAGAAATGCCCATAGAAGAACGAGCAACCTCAATTTCAATAAAATAACAAAGAGCACCCAAATCCTTTAGTATAAAAGTGTGTGGCCAAGTGATGTTTCAGATTAAGAATGCTAGCAACATCATCACCTGAAAGAAAAATATTATCAACATATCAATCAACACAATAGTGCCTCCAGAAGAATAACAAATAAAAACAAAGTGATCAAATGTAGAACGTTGAAAGCCATAGGTAAATACAACAGAACTAAACCGATCAAACCAGGCACAAGGGGACTATTTTAAACCATAAAGTGCCTTACGTAAACGACACACAAGTTTAGCACTACCATCAACACTATAGTCAGGCGGTTGGTCCATATATACCTCTTCTTGAAGGTCGCCATGAAGAAAGGCATTTTTAATATCAAGTTGATGTAAGGGCCAAGAACGACTAACCGCAACAGAGAGAATAATGCAAACGAAGTTCAGACGAGCCACGGGAGAAAAGGTTTCTCAGTAATCAACACTGTATGTCTGCGTATACCCCTTAGCAACCAACCGTGCCTTTAATCACTCAACAAACGCATCAGGAAGGTATTTCACAATGTATACTCAGTGACAACCCACAGCCTGCTTCCCTGGTGGAAGAGAAGTAAGTTCCCAAGTATGATTCCTATGAAGCGCTCTCATTTCCTCATCCATAACATTTTTCCATCTAGACATTGACATGACCTGTTTATAGGAAGAAGGAACAGAAAAAGACGATACGGTGAAAGCAAAAGAAGAGAGACAAGGAGAGGGACGAGCATAGGATACAAAATGAACAATAGTGTGTTGAGTACAGGCACGCTTACCACGGCACAAGACAATAGGCAAGTCAGATGAGGAAAATGAAAGGGGTGAGGACATAGAAGCCTCAGCTAAAGAAGGTGACGAATCCGAACCATAAGGTACAACCTGTCGAGCACGAGATCGCTGATATACCTGCAGAGGAGAAGTAGGTAAAGAGGAAGGAGATGGCAGAGAAACCGGTAAAGGTAGAGTAGGAGAAGAGCTAGACTCCCCCTCATGACAACAAATGAGATCAAACGACAACGGGAGACTGGAGGAAGTAAAAAAAGGTGTGGATTCGAAGAAGATGACATCAGCACTAACAAAATACCGGCGGATCTCGAGGTGATAATAGCGATAAACTTTCTGAGTACGAGAGTAACTAAGAAAAACACACTTTCGAGCCCAAGGAGACAGTTTATTACAATCAGGATTAAAAACATGTACAAATGCAGTACACCCAAAAACCTGAGGAGTGAGAGAAAAGGGCGAAGATGTCAGATATAACAAGGAAAAGGGAGATTGGTCATGGAGGACAACAAAAGGCATGCGATTAATAAGAAAACAAGCAGTAAGAACAGCATCACCCTAAAATTGCTTGGGTACTGTTGTGTGAAACAATAAGGTACGAGCAATATCTAACAAGTGACGATATTTACGTTCAACAACCCCGTTTTGTTGCGACGTGTAAGCACAAGTAGTATGGTGGATAACACCACGATCAACACAAAAAGAAGCAACACTGGATTGTAGATATTCAAGAGCATTATCAAATTGAATAACCTTCAGACATTTGCCACATTGGGTATAAATTTCATTATAAAAGCGAGAGAGAATAAAAGGTAATTCCGACCGACTTTTCATTAAAAACAACCAAGTCACGCGAGAATAGTCATTCACAAAAATAACAAAATAAGAATATCCATTATTATTGGGAGTTCGAGAAGGACCATAAATGTCCGTATGGACTACATCAAATGACACGGACTGACAACTACAACTACTAGTAGAAAAGGAACTACGGTGATGCTTTCCTAACTGACAAGTTTCACAATTAAAACCAGACACAGGACTCAAACTGAGAAAAACTGACTTGAGCTTAGCCACAAATGGGTGGCCCAAACGCAAATGCTACTAAAAATGAGAGACTGTAGCACTCAAAGCAGATGAAGTGGAAGGTGAAGCAACATCAAGATAATAGAGGTCATCCTTCTTATGCTCCGAGCCAATCATTTTCTTGGTCTGAAGGTCCTAAAAAATACAAGAAGTGGGAGAAAATGTTATTGAACAATGTAAAGTTTTAGTTAACTGGCTAACAGAGAGTAAATTAAAGGAAAAATTACGAACATAAAGACCAGAAGGCAATGAGAAAGATGGAGATGGATGTAGAACACCCATCCCCTGCACAGGTCGAGATGAACCGTCAGCTAAAACAATATGATGCTTGATAGGAGTTAAATGGGAAAAAAACGATGGATTACCATACATGTGAGAGCTAGCGCCAGAATCAAGAACCCATGAAGGAGATGTAAGGGCCGCACATGGAATATTACCTGAATTGACTAAAGTAGCTGTGGAAGATAGAGGGAAAGCAGACCGCAATGTCTGAACAATCTCACTAAGTTGAGTAGTGAGAGCACCATGAGAATCATAAGCGGAAGGCAACTGATGAGAAGAGGCAGGAGAGAGCGAAGGCTGAGATGTGGGATCAGTAACTTGACGAACATAATCAGGTTTACCATACTTAGCCCAACAATATGGTTCAGTATAATTAGTACCACCACGGTGATCACATTTTCTATCACCACGACCACTACTACGACCACCACCTCGAGAACTACCACGAAAATTATGTCCACCCTGATTACCGCAGCCACTACCACGAAAGGAACCACGGCCACCATTGGTAGAAACTAAGGCAAAAGAGTCAGATGCAGACGAAGGAGCAGAAGGACTAGGTATATGAGCAGATTGGCCCAACGAGGAACGTAACAACCGGGAATAAGCATTAGATGCAGTAGGCAAAGTCTCATTGGACAGAATTTGGTCCTTAAACCCACGAAGATCAAAATCTAAACCAAAAAATAAAGAGGCAATCATGAAGTCCTCCCATTGGCGCTTCTGCTGCTGTAAGTCAGTAGTGAAAGGACGATACTGCAATAACTGATCCCAAAGACTCTTGAGCTTACTGTAATATTCAGACAAAAGTTTCCCAGCTTATCTGGTTACAAAAGTTTGCTCAAATAACTCATAAACATGGGAGGCATTGTTTTGGTTTGAGAAGAAATTGGCAAGAGAATCTCATATTTGCAAAGAAGTATCACAGAACTCCACTGTAGTGGCAATGTGAGGCTCCAAACTATGCCACAGCCAACTCATAACAGTAAAATCAATCGTTTTCCAACTAGAAAGAGTAGGATCCCCTTTGGGAGGAGGAAGATCAGTGATGTACTTCAACCGCTGTTTGCCTTTGAAAAAAATTTTAAATGCATATGCCCAAGCTAAATAGTTAACACCATGAAGGCATTTAGAAGTGACGCATCGTGACAAGTTGTCATCTTTAAGATCACTAAGTTTTGTCTCAACCATAGCAACTCAAGAAATAAGTGTAATCAAATGAGAAATCAACTGGGGAGAATCAAACAACTAGAAATTAACCAAAAACACACTTAATTGACCAACTGGTTGCAACCAGTTCATTGTTGAGGTTACCGACCGTTAATCAGCCAAAGGACACCTAGAAACCCTCCAAAATCACCAAACGAGCCAAGATCTGACAAGTTCCGTGAGTTTCGACGCCCATAGAGGGGATTCGGATCAGCAAAAACCACAAACAACAAGAAACGAAGCATACCACAGACTTACGAACCAAGAACAGCAGCGTCGAGTCAAAAATCGACCAAAAAACTTCCATACGCAACAAACGAGCATAGATCTGGCTTGAGAAGAGAGTTTCGGCACCCATGTGTTGAATCGCGACCACCAAGAACCAAGATCAAGGTTGCGAAACACAGATCGAAACCCTAGGGTTCCGAAACTACAAAAAACTTCAAAAAATCGAGAAATATGCCAATCTTCTTAAAAAAATCAAGGAAAATCATCGCAAGGACCAGTGAACTGAGGTGATTCGAACCAGAGGAGCGACGCTCGTCGTCGTCCGTACAGGTGCTGACGTCATCATACGGAATATGACATCAGTGCGCCGTTTTCTCTGCACGGCAAGGGATGAAGCTTTACAATGCTTCTAGGGTTAGATTGGAGTGGCTCTGATTCCAAGTTGAATATGAGAATATAAATTTAGGATTTGAAGAAGAAAGAAGAAGAGATAAGAGAGAAGAAAAGAGGTGAGAAGAAAGAGTTCAAAGAGGTTAATCCTCCTTCACCCACACATCATTTATATATTATTAGGTTAAAGATGAGTACAAGAACACCATTAAGAAAATAAATTAAAATAAAAAACAATCACTCTTAACACGCTACGTTATTCATCATCTTCAAATAAGCACATAAGGATTTACATTGGTCTTTGTGCAGAAGCAAAACTGTTATGCAGAGGTATGCCAAGGTTTATGCATGTAAACATTATATAAGAAAATGTTCACGTGACAGAATTGACAATAACTAGTGCTCTCAATACGGCTAAATCCACTGCCTAAACTTAATATTTAACACTTTTCAATTGAAGGCATCTTGCATCAGTTGTACATTAATATTTTCTCGCTCAGTAGTTGTATTTCTGCTTGTGTGTTATCCATGAGTTCTACTAAATGTTATCTTTTCTTTCCCCCATTTTTCCTTTACAGTTCCCTATAGCATCTTAGCATACTCTTTAGAAAGGTATTGGGCTTTGGAGATACAGACAGAAAATAGAAACAGAAACACAAACTTACAGGAAAAGAATAAGTACAGCTAGACACATATAGACTCAATGATAATCACACACTGGCAAAAGGTAATTAATTCACTGGCAGAAGGTGGACCTCATCTGCATAATCAATGTAGTGGATGATATTATCATCTAATGGGATTCTTTTTCCTAAATCAATTCAATTTACTTTCTCACCTTAACAACAGTAGTAATAGTTATTAAATAGTGGTTGTTCATTATATAGTTCATAATAGAATCCAAATGGTTTTGCCCCCGTGTTAATAGTCAACAGTGACAAGAACTCACCTTCAGCCAGTCATACATTGTCAAAGATGTGATTGTGCAAGACCAATCAAGCACGCATCGCAATTCATAAAGGAACGGTAACGCACGATAGAGCCGGTATCCTATATAATTAACTCGTGAAACTTCACTGGTCAGAAACTGCCGATACAGAGTGCTTTTATGGGGAACCCCATATCTGATCTGTATGGCTTGCAGCACCAGAGAAACTGCTTTTGTAAGATATATAGCACGAAGTGCTAATCCTCTCGCTTGTCGGTGTGAAGGTTCCATGTTCCAAGCATAAACTGTAATGGAATATGTAAAGAGGACGAGGTTGAAAATATAGAAGATAACTTTTCCTGTGGCAAATGAACAGAGGTAGATAATACGATCGAGCACAATCAAGAAGAAGATAACCTGCATGAATGAAACATTGTGTTGGTTAGGAAACTAGCAACCATGTGATATCCTAGCCATAATAGTTAACAACTCAGTGTATCTTAAGTTTGTTAGGCAACTACTCAACCAGTCACTCTAGTTATTCATTAATGGGTCCAAACGATGCATTTCAAGCTCTCTTTCCTCTTGTGCGACCATCTCTCTATTTCACCTAGAGAAGACATCAACAAACATTATGCGGGAACAAATACATGAGAGACGAGACTTAACCCACAGGCTCTAAGAAACCAACCTCTTCAGCGATGTTAGACTAGTTGCCTAAGCTACAAGGAAACTTGTTCCAACAATGTGGGTCTTGGTATTTTTCCCATCTATTTGGCTGCAATTTAAAGCAATGCCCATGATGCAGCGTGGCACCAGGCAGCTGTCTCTCTTAATGTAAGCAATATATTACATATCAATGTTATTAAATGTCGAAGGAAAAAAGACAAAAATTGACACTCACAAACTATTACAAGGAATTATTCTTTTTTATGTTAATCGTTGGGATGGAATTTGAGCTATTTGTACTTTGTAGTACTGTGCCTGAAAAGTCCCCCAAGTTATTTACAGTATTCTATCAGGAAAGTATACTTCATTGTGTAATAAAGTTGTATAAAATGTCACTCTTCATCACAGTTGCAGAAAAGAAGACATGCGCACGCTCAATCCCAGAAAACTGGCAAGATCTGGACAGGATTTGTAGGATGAACGCCATATAAAAGCTAGTACAGTCAAGTGTTTTCTAATGGTGTTATTCTAATGCAATAAAGAGATAATTACTGTGGGGTCCTATTTCGTGGAGTTTTTTGGGAATAAGTCATATATACCTGTTGACTATTTCACGAGGTCCTATTTTTTAAATTATTGTTAATTTAGACAATTATACTCCTAAATTAATTATAAAGAGATGCATATATATATATATATATATATATATATATAGATATAGATATAGATACTGTGTTTCTTTTTGGAAAGAAATCTTCCCCATTAAATAGGCAACGTATGATTCATAAAATTGACACTGTATTGAAGCATTTAGAAAATTAACGATAGCGTCAATCTCATTTTTCGATTCACCTTGTTCTTGTTAGCTTTGTTTTGTGTTCATCATTCCATCGGCAAGACAAGAAGGTGGATTATCGAGGTGTTTTGATTTCTCCATCGCTCACTTCCATTGAGTCTTTTAGTTTTTGACATTTTTCATTCACCTTATTTTAAGTTTCCATCGCTAACGTTTTTCAATTCAAACTTGGTTTTAGACGTTATTTCTGAAACTACAACAGTCGGAGATAATTAGATATTTGCAGAAAATAGACATTTACAATAAGAAGACATTGAGGGAAAATGAGACATTTGCAATAACATGTATCATTTTAATTTAGACACGAATTATTACCTAAAACTGCTACAGTTGCATATAATGAGGCATTTACACACAATTAAGCATTTGCAATAATGAGGCATTTTGTGTAAAAAAAAATAAGCCATTTACGTAACATTCTCATTTTGTTTGCTACTTTATTTTTATATTCAATATAAATCTTGTTTTATATATCTCGATGAGCAAGTTCTAAAAATATAAAATATTATTAAAAACAAATGTATATAACAAAAGCTATGGAATTTTAAAACTTAAAAGTGCTAAAAAAGTATTTTTATATTTTTTCAATCAAACCAATTAAAAAATATTCTTTTTACGTTTTTTAATCAATTTATGTCGTGGAATACGAGAAGTAAAGAATCAAACATCCACGCTCAACACACGAGATTTTTACGTGCAAAACCCAACTTGGGTAAAAAACCACGGCACTAATCTAAGTCCAGGTAAATCAAGCACTAACCAATTGAACAGTTACAAGACACCCACGTATAGACTTTGATCGAATCCTCAATCCAAATGCCTTAAGCTATCTTGTCGAATTCACGTGCACTGTTTCCGGCTTGATCACCGTAGCAACGAATCCTCGATACTCCGGCATAATCCTCTGTCGGAACTTAGAACACCGTCTAAGATTTAGCACGAACAATCTTTGAATGTTGGAGCACGACAAATGTTTTTGATTGACTTTGGAGCTCTGAGATATGAAGTTCAGAAGTTAATTTTGTACCTAACCTATGGTCCTTTATATAGGCCTCAAAACTAGGCAATTGAAGTTTCAATCGAATTAAAACTGTCCAGGATCCACTCGAGCGCACTTGAGACCGCTCGAGCAGTCATATACCAGATTATATTCCACTTTAGCGCGAACCCGCATCATTGGCTTGTATCTTTGGCTTGCTTGTTTGTACTTCAGTCTTCCAGCTTGATTCATATTCTGATCATAGGCTTCTAATACAATACAAACTCATAACTCCAACCCAATCTAGAATAATCACTTAAGAAACCCACATAAACTAGATTTTCTAAAACGATAAAGACACTTTAGATTATCCTTATCCTATCATACATTCCTAAACTAATTAGAAGTTTTACAACAATGACAAGACCTGAATTGCCACAACAAATTAGGGAATTTAATTTAAACTCAATCAGATAATTAAATTCCTAACAATCTCTCTCTTGGCAATTCTAGGTAAACACAAAAACTCCTAACTACGCCAGACACCATCTTCAAGCCAAAAATCTTTATGTAGTCATTATTCAAGCAAACTTCTACGTCTTTGTCACCTGACCAAACAAAACAAGACCAATTCTCCAAAAAGATCAAGTTAAAGAAAATCATTAGACAATCAGTTTAAATTCTAATCCAAGTCAAAATTCAAATTCTATTCCAATCCAAAAATAGAAAGTCTCAAACGTCCCAAACTAAAAACATATCTCCCTTTTTTTTGTGTATGGCCTGGAAGTGCCGCTAAGAAAACACCACGAAAAATCTAAAGAGTCCCATGAAACTGTTTTTCCTTGAAAAACAATGTTCATAAACTCCTCATTTTTATTTTTTTATTTTTTTCAAAATTTAGCAATATTATAATAAAATAAATCATGTTGACATTCAAACCAAAAAATATAAATCATTCGATGAAGATAAAAGTTTTATGAATTTTCAAAACAAAAATGAACTTAAGGTTAATGTCACGAGGAAATTAAAAAATAACTTAGGCAAGAGTTCGCACTAGATTTTTTCTTTAAATTTCAAGTTCAATCCTTTTGTGTGATCGATATTCATGAAACATATTTGAATATTTTTAAGAATTTTCACACCTTGAAATCAAACCGGATAAGTTCCCAATATATATCTGTTGAAGAAAGACGAAAATTCCCCCACAAAAAGAATTGTACAGATAAAAAAATTATTGTTTATGCTTTATTCAGCAGCTGTCACACTAATACGAACGAAAATATAAGATTCGTATAGATAACCATTTCCATAAGCATGTTTGTACAATAGCATAAGCGGCAGCTTTCACACTAAAACGAACGAGAATGCAAGGTTCATATAGGTAGTCATTTCCTCGTGCATGTCAAAAAAATAGCATAAACAGCGGCTTCTACACTATAGCGAAAAAAAAGGTAAAGTTTCTATAGATACCCATTTCTGTAAACACATTATAACACAAACAGTTCTCAATAAGATAGGACCAGTGGATATATAAACAGATGGAGATGTTTATAGACATCAACATCAATATAGGGAGCTTATCATCATGGTCAATCAAAAGTGTTCTTAAAAAAATATTCAAAAAAGTTCCAAAAAATTTGAACACAAGTTCGGATATCTTTGAAAAATAATCAAGTAGACTCAAGACTATGATTTTTTTTTTTTTTTTTGTAACTTCTTACTGAAAAAAACTAATAAGACAGCTTTTTAGTTTGATTTATTTCATAAAAATTGATCTACTTTAAATTAATCGAATTTTTCAGATTTTGAAAGTTAAAAGAACTATCAAAAAAAATATTTACATAGATATATAAAACCCTTCTCTCTTTTTTTAAAGACAAAAATAAACATTGTTTCGAGACACATGTTTCAATTAGAGTGCTTCTAAAAATTTTGTCAACAAGTCGTGCTTTTAAGTCACTTTGAACTACATTCCCAATCAAGTCTAACTTTCTAACTCGTACAGATCAAATTTTAGGCAAAAAAATCATAGGAGTGCTGGGTTTCTGGCCAAAAATAACATTTTTCTAGTTGTCCGCTCGAGTGCCCAAAGGATCCGCTCGAGCGCCCAAAGGGTCTGCTCGAGCGCTATACTGCCAGTGAGCTAACTCGTGTAACTTTCTACATTAGGGTCTAATGTGTCCCAATATTCCACAATGATGACAAACAGGGACAAATTTTTTAGGAATTTTTTTTTACTTAGGTGAATATTTTTGAAAAATATTTTTCGAAATTTGACTCTTGACTTGAACATAATTTTTTATAACATTCATAGTTTTCACAAAATTGATTTTACCTGAATCTTTTAGAATAGGTTTGGGTTGGATAATAGATCTTTGAACAACAAGTGTGGAGGTAACAGATTTAACAAATTTAATCTTACCTGGGAAATTTGAAGATGAAGTTTCACCGGTATATCCAAGCCCACAGCTCGATCTGTTGTCACCTTTTGCACATTCAAAATATTTTTCAACACTTTTGAACTTGTTTTAAACTTTTCGAGAGTAGTATTAGAAGTATCAAGATCTTTTTCTAATTTTACGACTCTCAACTCAAGTGACTTTTTTGATTCAATGTTTTCATGCAAATTTTCTTCAAGATTAATAATTTTGTCTTTATAAATTTTGCATGATTCAATTAAGTCATCTCTTTCCTTTTCAGCAGCAATTATTTTTTTTGTTAAAATGACTTTATGAGTTTTTAATCGACTAATTTTAGATAAATTTTCAGGCAATTCTTGCTTCAAACTTTCTTTCTTTTTCAACCAATTTTATTTTTGTAGTCAATTTCAAATTCATTTTAGTCAATTTAAAACTTTCTTCATACAATCTTACATATGCATGCTGAAAAAACTCATAATCTTCAGGTTCACAATTAGATTCATCGTTTTTTCGATCACTTGACTGACTTTGCAAACACACGGATATAAGACTAAGACACATTGATGATTTAATAGTCATATTTTCTTCCTCAAACAAATCCACGACTGACGGCTATCAAGATCCCACTCAAAAATATTTTTAATCAAAAAAATATTATAATTTTTTAATCAAAAAATTGAGTGAGCCTGCTCCGATACCAATTGAAAAAATATTTTTATGTTTTTTTAATCAAATCAATTAAAAAATATTTTTTTTACGTTTTTTAATCAATCTATGTCGTAGAATGCGAGAAGTAAAGAATCAAGCATCAACGCTCAACACACGAGATTTTTTACGTGAAAAACCTAACTTAGGTAAAAAAACCACGGCACTAATCCAAGTCCAAGTAAATCAAGCACCAACCAATTGAACAGTTACAAGACAACCACTTATAGACTTTAATCGAATCCTCAATCCAAATGCCTTAAGCTATCTTGGCGAATCCATGTACACCGTTCCCCACTTGATCACCGCAGCAACGAATCCTTGAAGTTGTCACTCTGGCAAAATCCTCCGTCAGAACTTAGAACACCGTCCAAGATTTAACACGAACAATCTTCGGATGTTGGAGCACGGCAAACACTTCTGATGGACTTTGGAGCTCTGAGAAATGAAGTTTAGAAGTTAATTTTGTACCTAGCCTATGGTCCTTTATATAGGCCTCTAAACCAAGCAATTAGAGTTTCAATTGAATTAAAACTGCCTGGGGATCACTCGAGCGCACTTGAGACTGTTCGAGCGGTTATGTGCCAGATTGTGTTCTACTTTAGCACGAACCTACATCATTGGCTTGTACCTTCGGCTTGCTCGTTTGTACTTCAGTCTTCTAGTTTGATTAATATTCTGATCATAGACTTCTGATACAATACAAACTCATAACTCCAACTCAATCTAGGATAATCACTTAAGAAACCCACATAAACTAGGTTTTCTAAAATGATAAAGACTATTTAGATCATTCTTATCCTATCATATCCTAAACTAATTAGGAGTTTTACAACAATGATAAGACCTGAATTGCCACAACAAATTAGGAGATTTAATTTAAACTCAATCAGATAATTAAATTCCTAACAAGTGCAAACCAACATTCTCTCTATTCTTTAATCTCTCTCTACCTCTCTTCTTTATGGTATATTGAGGGAATTTTTCAGTATAATTAGTTATATAGGACTTATTGAGTTATTAAGTTTAGATGAGACTTATCCCTAAACAAGTCCATTAAATAGGACTTCTGGCTGAATCACCCATAAAAATATACTTCTTTGTGTATATAAAGTTGTATAAAAATATTAAAATATCAGTCTTCATTGCTGTTGCAGAAAAACACACCAGCCACCTCAGTTTCTAAACTAGCAGATCTGGACAGGAACGCAGGATTCGTCAAGAAGATCATCTTATAAAACCTATTCCAATGTTTTTTTTGTAGTTTGCCCTGAATTGTTTTAATAAATATGGCAATCTGTTGACTCATTTAACATAACTAGATTCCACATTCATAATTAATCATCAAGTACTAAAACTAGTACACCGAAAAGAAGAAGAAAGAGACTGACCATTAAAATAAATACGAACTCCTTTGGGAATTGATCTTCAAGCTGATATACTTCAAGAAATTCACTTTTGTTTTCTATGACGGATTGGTAGAAAATGGAAACCAGAAAGAAAACAACCAAATCTGCGCCAAATACATATGCATATAGATCGAGTTCTCTTTTGCCTCCTCCAATTACAGATAGTATAGGGTATGGAAATCCAGCTTCTTCAATAATACCTGCGTGTTGTGCATGAAGAATCTCCTTTGCTACATCAGCTGCTGGAGTTAGTGACTTGTACCATTCCACTGGTGTACATTCTGCTAATGGGGATGCATATACCACTTCAAAAACAGCCAAAGCAACATTTGAGTTTTCTGTACTTCTTTCAATGCTTTGAACATGAACCCTACTAGCAGAATGGCAAATATTAGGGTCTTTTTCCTTACATCTCTCATCATGCACAATTTTAAGCAAATGATTTGTTCCAGACTCGATCCTCTCTGGTTGAATCCCATCCTCTGGCCACAAATGGACATCCAAAGACAACTGGACAAAGTAAGGAGGAGATTCTGCTCCATGTGTTAGTGATTTCCAGTAGATAGAGAAGCTTCTAACTATCATTTTCACCACAGTTGTTATCGGTTGGAGCAGCTTACATGCCCTCTCACTCCAGTTAGAACTCAAAAGAATCTCTTTCTGAAAGAGAATTCTCCTCTTACAAATATCATATTCCGATGTGGAAATCCATTCACCATCTTTTGAAGTTATAGAGCTCTGTAAGAGTGTAAACAAGTACACTAGAAATAAAGGCATTGTGTTGATAACAAATGGTGATGTGAATTTATTGGTTGGGAAGCCCAACTCATAAAGAAGGCTTGACTGGATTCCCAAACCGCAGTGTTGGATGATGATTTGATACAGATACTGAAGCAAAATATACACCTCTGTATAGATTAACATAATAACCCAGAAGATGTAACTCGGACCAGTATTTACACATAAAGCATACAAGAACAAAGCTGCAAGATATCCCATAGAAAGCAAACTGAAATTCCATAGGAAGACAAGAACAAAGCAACAATAACACACCACATCATTATTAGAGCGCATCTGGGACCATAAATGATGGAAGATCCTCCCGATCTGTAGACTTGCAGCATCAGACATGGTTCTACTCTTGTCGGACTGCAGAGAAGAAGAACGATCCAAGGACATATGCCTCATAGCTTGAGCCTCTTTTTCATTATGTACCCCATCCTCTCCAGAAGAGTGCTCATTTATATCTGAATCGTCATTTACAATGTTCAAAAAACTCACAAGATTCGTGACCGCTTGATTTCCTAAAGACTGTACCTGGGAAACACCATCGCCTAGGAGCTGTACTGCTGAAATTAAGGGGTTTTCCTTTCCACGGCCTTCAGTTTTATTTCCTTTGTCTAAATTAATTAACACACAATCAGCAGCATCCTCTTCAATCTCAACTATCTCACAATGAGGTGATTCCACTAAATGCTTTTCAGACTCCGCTGTTGATGGACTCTCTGTTTTCACACTATTAGGAGTTTCATGTAGTTCTAATGGAAATACCATATCTGCATCTATATTGAGATCCTCTTTTGTGTGAATATCCTCCTTTTTTTCATGGTTTCCAGTATCTCTATTCAAATAAAGAGCAGTACTCCCCCTCCTTCTTAACCCTTCACTACTAGGAGAAGCTTCACCACAAGTATTGGTAGAGTTCACACCATGAAGCTGGATTTGAAGGTTGAGCATCTCAGATTTCATCTTCTCCACTTGCAAGTTACGTTGGCGTTTCTTTTCCTCAGATTCACGAATATGCTGTAACTGTGCCTTTTTCCATGCAGCTTTCTTCTCTTGTTCACGTACAATGGCACCAATTTGCTCTGCCTCCAGGTATCGGAACACATAATCAAACTCCCGGGAAGAAAACATATATGATTGCAGTGATACAACCATAAAGATAATGATCTCGACGAGAGCAGATCTCGAAGTAATCCGAAATCCGTAATCATATTTATAAAATCCAATCACCTCATAAATGTAATCTATCGTCTCACATTTTCCAGCATTGAAATTCCCCAGGAAGGGAGATTGATAGGCAAGTGAAAGAACAATAACAGCAAAGTTATATATACGCAGGAACTTGAAGATTTTGTTTTTGTTCTTTAGTATTTGGAATCTTATTCGGAAGAAAACTAGTGCAAAACCAAGGTAACCAAGGTGCAGAATGTCATACTCAAGAGTTCCCGTAATCAAAATCAGACCAAGCACAAGATCCAATAGATGACAATAACAGTAAAGTCTCAGGTAGTCAAGAAAAGTCCACATGCTTTTTGTTTCGAAAGAGAGATCTCTCCAAACAAATGCAATCTTGCGTTGAGACATCACTTGGCGATATGTAGACGACATTGAGAATCCAGAAATTTGATCGGCGCGAAGTTTGAAACACGCAAGCATGAAGGCCACAAAATAGCTAACCAGCATTCGAGGATCATCAACGGTAAGTCCTACAAAAGGAAAAGAGTACAAAATCTTTATGCAAGCAGATAAAATAGCTTCTTAAGGGACAATAAGAAAAAAACACAGAAGTTGACTAAAGATATCTTCGAACTTGGTCATAAATGCATAGATTCCTCTTGGTAAGGTAAACACTATTTCAATTTGCAGAAATTGTAAAGATATCCATCTCCCACTAAAGCTTAAGCTTTTGTGTCACTGGCTGTTTACATGGATTTTTATGCCCATCATGTGTTTGTATGCTGTTTGTTCTTGTTTTCTGTTTGCACCTGTTCTATTTATCTTTCTCTCCATGTGAGGGAGGAAATCGGAGTTGATAGAGGTTGCAAGAGCTTCATACATTGCTAAGCCCATTTCCTAAAATCTAAACCCTTTTGCAACCACACAAGGAGTGAAAAATTGAAAATTTTTATCCAGCATTCTTGAACTACTACAAAAATATTTCAAGGAAAGATCAATTCTAATATCTAATTGTACTGAGATCAGCAATCCTTAAGTAAGTGAATGAAGTTTCTGAAAAATATTCCGACCGAACACTTCTTATCTGCTAATGATCTACATAGGCAGAACAAAATTAACTCCGCCAAATTTTTAAGCAATACAATGTTGAAAGGCATCAGAGTAAATGCTATCAGCCAAACCACAACAATGACATTATTAAGAGGGTCATACCCAGCCAGCAGTTTCTGCAGTAATGGAAATACAAGTTTGAGCTTCTCGAACAATCATGGCAATGCACATTAGTCTCACTAGGGGAGTGTTGATTCAATGGCACAACAGTCCACCAGAGAGCAAAGTATTCAAGGATGAGAATGGAAGCAAACAAGAAGACAAAGATCGGCCAGGATTTCTGTATAATACGCCGATCCAAAAGAATGCAAGCAGCTAGTGATGCAACATATAATGTAGAAACAGCATTCAACAAAGCAAAACTGGCGAGAAGCAACGCAATCATGTTTATCTCCAGGCCAAAGAGGTTGAACGCATTCTCCATCCAAAACTTCAAATATATTTTTAAGGTAGTCATCTGTGTTTCAAATCTCTCTTTCCTCAAGTCATGAATCCGCTTCTTATTCCACTTGTGGCTCTCCTTAGAGCTTCCCCATATATACCCAAATGAATAAATTCTAGAGCTGTTAGCCTGGGGAACTCCCGTATTTGATGGCACGTTGGGAGATGATTGAGATGAATCAGAATTAAAAGATGGCCATGAATTGCTTGTCACCCGTATTCTTTTTGCAGATGGTGCACTAGAATCTAGTGATGCTCTTACTTCCCCATTAAAAATGGAAATTACTGGCAAGGTATCTTCTGCTGAGACAAACAATGGGCAAGGTTCTTCCCATCTTTCTGCATTACAAAGTGTACTTGGCACCTTCTCCAACCAATGGAACACATTGTATTGAAGGGTACATGCAGCAATCACCAGAACTTTACCCCTCAAGCCTTCTTCTAGACCCCAGAAACCAGGCTTAAATACCCGGAATCCCAAAAAAAGGGACAAATGATAGTGTTTCTGTCCAGGAAACATCCTAGCCTGTTTACCCCACATCTGAAACAGATATTCAGCTATCACTAGAAATCCCGTATATATCAAGAACGATTTTGATGGAAACCGAGAAACTTTAGGTAAATTTGAACAGATAACAAGGCCAAGAAGATATAAAAACCCAAATGCACTTAATGGAGACAAAGATGCATAGAAAAATGCAACAAACAAAATCTTTTGACTGTGCCAAATCAGAAGTCGCCTTATAAACCCAAGTACTCCACATTGCAATGGATCGGGATAATCTGATCTATTATAACTGCTTTGCCTCCTCTCGTAGCTATAAAGTTGCATCACTATCATGATTGCTAAAGATTCCCAAACATTTTGCCACAGTGAAGCTTCAGTATCATAACCCAAGTCTGAAAGATCTATCTCCCTGGACAACCAAATCTCAAAGCTGGGAAATATACTCAAGCTATAGACGAAGATAAAAACCACAATTGCATATGCTTTCAGCGGAAACCATAGGCGTCGTTTTGTCTTCTCGACAAGTTGTCTTCCAGAGATCCAAAATAGGAGAAGGAACATGTATCCCAATGACACATAATTCGGACTCACAAGGTACACTGCCACAAGGATAGTGAAAAAAGCAATGTAGGTCCCAAATGACCGATAAATGGATAAGAATTTCTGCCCAATAGCACTCAGATATGAAGCTATCTTTCTCTCTGGAAGAAGAATAAATAAAAATGAGTACAGAAAAACAATAACAATAAGACTACAACCAGTAAAAGTAGTGGTAGCAGGTTGCACTAGGCAATTATCAAGGTATGCAGCTCACATGCAGAGTTCCATTCTCTGTTAAACCTCCTAAATTGCGTGAACTTTCATCTGCACAATTCACCAGTTTCTAATACATCCAATAACTGCAACTCATTAGTGTCTTACATCCAAAACTAACTTTAAACTCTTCTAGTAATAAATGAATGGTCATTCCACTCCAGAGTGTCCTTGAACTCTGCATGAAAGCCACAATTCCAAGACATTTTGCAAGGTTTCTAAAGCTTCAAATAAAGATTCAACTATGACATGAAACCTTCTGTGGCAAAAATCAAGAAAATGATACCAATTTTAAAAATATTGAAGTCAGATATCAAAATAAGAAGCCATTCCAAAATACTCCATGAAACATGGAATAAAGCCATACCATAAGAACTATCACTATGACTGTCTCTAATGGTTGGTGAGGCATAGACTGATAATAGAACTGACTTGTTCAACCCAGCTTTCAAGATGCTAAATCCAACTGGAAGGCAAGGGGCATGCTGCACTATTGCTGAGAATGAGAATAGCATTTCAGAACCATGGTTATGAACTGCACATAAGCATGCAAGTACAGCAATTTCCAAGAAATCCCAGGAACTGTCACATTCAAGGAGACCTACAACAATTTAAATAGAATCTTTGTCAATCAAATACACAAGAAAGAAAGACAATGAAAATAAAAGAAAAAAGTAAACTGTATACAATGCATAAAATTTAAATTCCAATAAGGACAATTAAAAATGATAACCATGTCCTCTTAAAGGCACTGACATAGGCGTACCTAACTGAGATAGAATTTCCATGCTCAAAGAGCCTTTTTGCTCTAAATATTCGGACACTAGATTAAGCTGTAGAATGTACAATATTGCAAAATGAGCTTCGCAAAGAAGAATAAGGGATTGGCGGATCTTTTTGCTGATGTTGTGGCTCAAAAGATATATCAAAAAGAATATAACTGAAACACAGATCACGATTTAGCACCAATTAGTAAATTAGCCTGGAATCATTTGATATCATAAACTTGCCATGTTCATATCATACAATTGATCGGTAAGCTATTATTGTGGCTTTGTCAGAAAACTTAAATGAATAAAGAAACAAACAAATAAATCTTAGGCTAACTAAACATACTATATACAGCATGGATGAAACCAGGTTTCATGGCAATGAGGAATATCAACACCAACTCAATAGCTCGAGAGCATTTGCGCAATCCCCAAGCAATTGTGGCCACAATCAACACTGTGGTCTCTTCCTTTACTGCAATTAAAAAGAATGGGGGAAGACAATCACATGAATGGAGGGATGACAATAACATTATACAGAGAACTGGAACAAAGAGAGAGCTTCCGTGCAAACCACTCCAATGCTGCTAACAGCAAAAGGAATAAGAACAAAGAAATTAATTGCATGTTTACAGGAAGAAGAACAAATCATCACCATAAATATGAATCAAATGACCTACCAGAAAAAGAAACCAAAATATACCAACTTGAGCATTAGAGGACCATAAGTCATGTAATAAGTTTATCATGACCAAAATGGAACAAAAAAATGCACATGATATTAAGGTGATAATTTTTTAATATAGCTTCCCATTACCTTCAACAACTGTGTTGTCATTTGAGCATCGTCCATCCTCATCAGACAGGTAAAGAAAAACAGAGTTGCTCACAAGATTACCCAGGGCTACCAGAATTCCTAGACAAAATTGTGCAAGTAAGAAAAATCCAGGAATGGGGTAATGCCACATCCCAACCAGCTCCCATATCTCCATGTCCTGCGTGTATTCAAAGGAGAACTGTTAACTTTCTAGTCTTATCAGAATATCCTGGTAGACTGTAGACTGAATACCCAAACGGAGGACTACCTTTCCAAGTTTCCAGTTCAGGAACGCAAACGCCACATTGAAGATGTATGTGCTAACAGCCCAAAGCAAAATGAAGACAAGAAGCAGCCCATTTAACCGGTGCAACCGAAACAGGGATGGGAAGGCATACACAATATAGCCCACATATGCAAGCAATCCAAATGCACAGATGCTTGCAAAATGGAAACTCCAGAAGGAAAGAGCAACCAAAGAGACCTGTCAGGTTCACCACTGCTAGTTTACATTTAAGCAAAAGATAATGGGTAGACTTTGATGGTAATAGCAATTGTAATTAGTAGAATAGCTAGAATAGGTAAAAATCAAACCTAAGCTATCTGAATGCAAACTTACACGGGAAAACAAGCTTTCAAGATCATGGAGGAGATGACAAGCATACATCCAAATAATGGATAGAACAAGAACAGGGAGTTAGGCTGATTTATTCGCAAAATGGGAAATTTTGTTACAAGGATGGTCAAGTTTTTCATTGTTGGAACAGATGATTAGTTCTAAAATGAACCATAAACAAAATTTTTGGAACATGTATTAAAAACTCTAATTACTGACTGCAAAACACAATAAAAACTCAAATGGCTAAAATAAAATAAAGTTTTCAACTACAAAGTTAAAACTTGCAACTATTCTAGCCTAGTTCATTCATTTTCAAACTAAAATACATATTGTTTTACAAAAAAAAAAAAAAAGAGGCTTCAGTGGCTGCAATAGTATTGGAAACCGTGGTGGTACTAAAGATAGGCCCTTGCACTTAACGAGGCTTGAACTTCCAACCTCCCATTTGGGAGGCTAACACTCATACCATTGGGCCAAAGGCCAACAATGGCAGTGTTGACGATGAAGTGATTAGAACAGGATCCAGTGGCCATGGTGATGGAGGAGGGGGTAGCATTAAGCTCCCTGGTTGCTGTGTAAGTCAGATGGTGGTCATGGTAAGTTGGTTACAGAAACACCGCAAAGACAAGGATTACAAATAACCTAACATGAACTAGGGGTGGGTAACGGTTTGATCTTTACCTACCCACCTTCAATTATAAAAAATATAAAAAAAGTCCAGGGGTTGCCATCACACCGCATCCAAACACATTCCCCAGTGAACAAGCACTTGCAAAAAAAAAAAACATTTATTGAGAGCTCAGACTCTCAAGATGCCATAAACAATTGATGTGGGACAAAAAGTAAACTCCCTGGTTGATCATAAATTCCATGCAAATGACATTGTCTGAAATATCTTCCTAATTCCAAATTGTGGATTCCTATAAGAATGGTGAAAATAAAATAACTCCCATGTAACATGAGTGCCTAATGTTTGCTAATCATAAAACCTAAATTCATGGCCGTCAGTGTTACAGTTTACACGGACTTGGGTAAGTATTAGGAGTATTTTGGCTATTTGTGCTAGATTTGTGCAAGTATTTATTGTCAGATCCTTCCAATCCCCAACCCTTGGGGCATCCAAACACTGGCAGAGTATCTAAATGTTCCAGTAAATAAATAAATAACAGGATGTTGGTTTAGCTTAGAAAGATAATTGGAGATACGTGAAGGTGCAGAAAGTGTAGATGGGATTGGAATCGTAAATACTTCTTAGGTAATAGTGGGGAACAACAAGGACCACCCTAAAGGTCATTTGTATTTGATCCTAAAGGATACTTAAATTTTGTAATCTTTATTTATTTTATATTTGAGCTTATTATTGATTATTATTCAAGAATTTATCAAGTTTAGGATTTACTTTAGTAAGATTTGTTTTGATAGGCTTTGTTTAAATAGGATGAGATTATCTTTATTTTGTTCTTTATCATTTTTTGTTATCTCAAGAGTCAATTTAAGAAATCTTACACTTGTATTTTGGATCACCGATTGATTGAGTAAATGAAATTGTTTTCTTTAGAATTTGTGTAGATTTCAGTTCACTCCAACTACAAATTCCTAGGGTTCCTTAAGTGTGGAAGCCTAAGACTTGTTCTTGATTGTCCTGCAACACGTAAGTGTTACAAAATTATACCTCAACCACGTTTCACTTAGCAAATAATTCCAACTAAATCTTACAATATTGATGATAAATATGACCACCACTCTCTCATCATTTTTTGTTGGGTCATCCATCTTCATATTCTTATCCTTAAATGTTTACAATCTCCATACATGGGTGGCAGCCACATTCACGGCATACTAAAAAGCTATATGTTCTTGTTGAATGTTGACAAGTGTACACTAGCCTCATTTGATATCCCAATAACTCGGGATTGGATTGCATTGGAACTTTTAGTATAATCCAGTCCCATGTGTGTTTTTCGGCGATGTATAATTAGTACAATGCAATCCCCTTGTTTATTTAGCCAACTAATCCGCTATATTAGACTATTGGATAAGGTATGCAATGTGCAAGGTATTAAATAGGAGGATAATTCATACCAAAGGGATTGTAGTATTGTAGGGGATTAAAATCTTTGAACTATTTCCTAGTTCATACATGAATTATAACTAACACAATCCAATGAAAGATTTCAAATATCGGCCGTTATATACCGTACCAGCCGATACTTATCGAGAATTGGGACTTCTAATGCCAATATTTACCAATGTATCAACCGATACATAGCCGTATCACAGATACCGATACCGTGATTTCAAACACATCTATACAATCCAATCCCACCATTTACCCAATCCCTTCAAAAATAATTCGAAAATCAAACAAGGCTTGTAACATAACAAGTATAGTTAATATAGTGGTCCCATTTGCATCCACATACTCCATATTTACATATTCCTTTGAAGCTGTTGAATTTTTTGAGACGTTCCAATAATCTTTACATCTATTAGAACAAATGATAATAGTACAATAGGTGGTGAGCAAAACCTTATAGGTATTGAATTCAACTTGGGCTGGTATTAGACATGCCATCCTCGCCCCAACCCTAATAATCGGATCATATTGTTCGGATAGGGTGAGGCTCACTAGCAATCATATTTGCCCTTAAAAGCTTAATGTCTTTAACCATCAATATTCCAGCCTCGTGATACTTCTAAAATTACATTCCAAATATAGTATCATAGTCCTAGGCTACTTTAAGTGTTTACATTATATAGTAATTCATAAACTAAACTAGATATATATCAACTGAATGTGATTCGACCAACAACAGGTCGCCTGCAAAAAATAAGCACTACTGGACATCTTTTTAGTTATGAATAGTAATTTCTATCGTAATGAGAGAGAGAGAGTGAGAGAGAGAGAGAGAGAGAGTATGGCTAATGCTAATCCTAGAGGAAAGCCTTTTGTTACTAGAAAGTATTTTGTCTCTCCTTCCATAGCCCCAAACTATTTGTTAGTGTACTGCTCTCTCACATAACCTCAATCACATAAATTTGTCATTTGATGTCCTTCTCCCCCATGCCAAACCCTAAAAAACAATAAGATAAAAAATAAGGGAAAAAAACCTTACCTGAAACTAAATGGATATATGGTGAAACAGAGTATTAACAAGAAATGCGAAAAATTTAATTTCCACATGAGGATCAAGTTGGTCCTCGTATAATCAAATTTCCATTTTAATTTAAATATTACTTTATTTTCTTTAACTCAATATGCTGCCAGATTGAATTTACTTGTGCTTTAAATAAAAAAGAAACTTCTAAAATGCATGGTAGTTGAGTGTGAATGAAAAGACATATGAATGAAAAGACATTCTTGAAATTCTTGGAGTGGACCCAAAATGCCTTGCCTGCTGATTACCAGCAGTGAGTCTCACTGTGTTCCGAATAGCCTTTTGAAAAGATTTAAGATCCAATTATCTTCAGACATGACTTTAGTCAAAAAGAGAAAGTCAATATTCATGGAAATATGTAGTTTAAGAATATGTACCGGGAAACCATACGTGAAAAAATTGATGCTAAAGGTCCGAAAAACTGATCCCCTTAGTAAAACATTGGTATGCCTTACACCAGACCTGCAAATCATCAAATCTATCGGCAAAATTGCAAGCAAGACATGGGACATTGTATTAACCCGAGTAGTTTCAATATTTGAATTAAGCAGCATTCACTGACAAAAGAAGTTTTGCCTATCAGATCCATATTTGAATGGACTTAAGCTTGGACATAGTTTAGACAAAACTGAACCGCAAAGTTCACAAAGTATGGAGCTTGCAATAGAGTAATCACAAAGATTACTTAGTAAGAATCACTGACAACATCCTTTATTTCAAAAGGAAAATGACAAGATGCCCAGGTCAATTACCTTGACTCCCGAATAAAAAAAGAATGCTTTGAGGAAAGAAGTTGCTCAGTCAAGTTGCCTTCTCTCATGGACATAATAAAATCCATTTCCTCCAAATCATGTTTAACGCAAGATAGCTGCATACAGTCATATGAAGAAAAAAGAGTATAAAAAACTGCTTAATCAAATTACTACAAGAAAAGCAAAGAGAGAGTTTTCTCATTATTATGTTTTGTTCCCAAAAGAATTATCCTTAACCAAGAGAAACAAATGTATAACACAGACAATGAGAACTATTTCACCAGCACACATCAATTCTCTACTAAAAAGAACATCATGTAACCACAAAGGCAAGTCAGCTTAAATAACTCACAGAAAAGAGGCCTGAAAAGTTTTTTTTTTTTTTTTGGGTGGGGAGAGAAAAGGATCTCGAAGACTTGTAACTCTCGCTGAGGCAGTAAAGTCTACTAATTATTGGTAGTGGATCATTCGCATTGTAAACATACTTAAGCTCTATGTAATAAGTCTTGAACGCTAATTTTAAATCTCTGAAACCAAGTCTTTACCAACTTAATATAAATTATTTTTGGAAGAACTGCCGTCCTCCCATATAGAAAGTGGCAACATGGAAAATTCCCGTCTTTCTTGGATCGTAGTAGGTCCAAGTGAATTGCACAGTACGTGTGTGATTCAATAGAAAGGTTAAGTAGGAAGGAAATAACCCAGAAGGGAACCGACCAATCACCACCCAAAATGGCCTTCCAAAGTATATGACTCATCAGTTTGGACTCAGAAGTTCAATTAGTCAACTCTGTGCAACTTCAATAAAGCTTCTACTGAGATTAGAGAAAGAAAGAAAGACATTAGTTATGTGATACAGCCTACAGGGAACTACTAGTCAACTTCAAAGTTTTCCAACTAAATTTATATAACGGAGCCATTCGAAGTTTGATGTTCATCTGTATGAGTGTAGTCATCAACTATGCTTTGAAAATTGAAATTCTTCAAATCTTAGTGAAAGAAACTGGTAGACTAGAAGAAGAGAACTACAAAATGCTTGATTATCAGTAGGAGATTTGTTATTTTGGTAACTAGACAATATAAACAGCAAACTAAACAATTAAGAATGACAAGCATTAAATTTGATTGAGGTTATAATAGTTCATTTACTTGCCAAATTTTTATTGAATTTCACATGTATTAAGTATTAACACATGCTATCTTTATTTTTTAGAACCTTACTTTCACAGTGTTAATAATTTAACATATCTGAAAATGGGTAGAAAATAAGTTATTTATTAAATCACAAATATCTTGCAAGAACAACCTATTTAGATTTGACAACTATTTAAATGACACAAAATAGGGTTTGATTATGTCTAAGTCATGAAAGTGAGGTTGCTAGCCTAACTCAGTCATGAAAGTGAGGTTGCTAGCCACCAGGGGCAGAGACAACGTAGGCCCAGTGGGGTTTCCGTCCCTACTGAAAATATAAAAATATCTCTAGTGCCCTTATATTTTTGTACTTTTTATCTATTATTTTATTTGTGCTCCCGCTGAAAATGTAAAAATACCTCAAGAAGAAGAAGAAGAAGAAGAAGAAGAAAGAAAGAAAGAAAGAAAAGAAAAGGGAAAAAGATAGAAGAAATCATAATATACCAAAAATACAGAGGAAACCTGTTGGTTCTATTTAGGATCAGGATACAAACCAATCACTAGTCAACCAGAACTATTTAACTAAAAATAAAAGTTGCTTTCCAATTTCAGACGACAACCAAACCCAGTAGACAATTAGTTGCTAGCAAAGCTCAGAGCTATTAGGGAATACGCTAAACAAAACCATCAAGCTCTCCCACCCTCCCTCACAAGCAAAAACCCCCCTAACCCCAACAAGCGGAGAGAGGCTAACAGAAGAGAGACCATACAAGCAAACATAAAGTGAAAACAAATAAATACAAATAGACTTCAACCGCGCCTCTATAATGCTTAAAGTATTATATGTTATACAGCCGATCCCATGCCCAGAGAAAGGAGGAGGGTTGTGCGTTAGGTGACTGATAGTCAGCACGTCAAAAAACCCGTCAGATCTCTTACGAAAATGAATCTAAAGAATTTATGTGTCAATGCTAGGGTATCCCCCTTAAGCGACGCGTTGCGCCTGCCTTTGGGAGTTTCGAAAAAAAGGCAAGGGGGCGCTACACCAGCGCCCAGGTGTGGTGAAAAATGAGCAAAGGTTCCTATGCTTCCCTGGACGAGCGCGGGTAGAGAAATTAACCTAGGACTATAGGCTTAGATTAGCAACTTGGAATATAGGAACTTTAATAAGTAAAACAATGGAATTAGTTGATACTATAATTAGAAGAGAAATTACTATAGCGTGCTTACAAAAGACTAAATGGGTATGGGAGAAATTAAAATAAATAGATAATGCATGGTATAAAATCTATTATACTGAAGAAAAAAAAAGACATAGAAATGGTATAAAAATAATAGTAGCCAAACACCTTCAAAAGAATATAATAACAGTTACGCGACATGGAGATAGGATAATTCTAATTAAACTTATGATTGGAGAAACCATAATTAATATGATTAGTGCCGATGCACCTCAGGTAGGGTTGGATGACCAATACTAAAGAACAATTTTGGGATCAAATGAATTAAATGGTTCAAGAAATACCAGTAGGAGATAAGATAATTATATGTGGAGATTTCAATGGGTATGTAGAAAACAAGAGACAAGAAAATGAGAAGGTTCATGGGGGATTTAGTTTTGGTGATCGAAATAAGGCCATAGAGGGGATCCTAGATTTTGCAATAGCATTTGATCTTATATTAACCAACACCTTTAAAAAAAGAGAAGAACACTAAATAACTTTTAAGAATTGGTCTCATAAAAGTTAAATAGATTTTTTCCTTACTAGGAACATAAACTGCTTAATATGTAAAGAATGCAAAGTCATTCATGGAGAGCTTAACATCACAACATAGACTTATGGTACTAGATATTCACATTAAGGGGCGACATAAAGTGAGAAGGGATATTAGAATCCCACGAACTAGATTGTGGAACCTTAAAAGTAAAAAATTAGAGATTTTTAAGGACAAAACGTGTAAAGAAGTAAGGTGAGATTTAAAAGAATATACTAATACTATGTGGAGTACAATGGCAGAATATATTAAAAGGATATCGCAATAAGTTTTTGGAGAGTTGAAAAGGAAATACTCTACAACTAAATAAACTTGATGATAGAATGACGAGATCCAATCCATAGTAAAAGTAAAGAATGAATATTTTAAAAGGTGGCAAAATGATAGAAATGAGGATAATTTTAGAAGTTATAAATAAGCTTGTGAGGACGTTAAGAGAATTGTTAGAGATGCTAAATTGAAAACCTATGATGAATTTTATACTAAATTAGATAGTAAGAGGGAGAAAAGAACATCTATAAGTTTGCTAAGTGGAGAGAAAGAAAAAATAAGAAATCTTACTCAAGTTAAATGCACAAAAAGCGAGAATTCAAGAGTGCTAGTAAAGGGTTACTCAAGGGTGCTAATAAAGGGTGAGGAGATTAAGGAAAAATGGAAAAGTTATTTTGAGAAATTATTAAACGAAAAATATGTAGAAAGATTTAAAGGAGAGAAATCTGATAACTCGGATGAAACTAAAGAATATAAATTCTATCGCAAAATAAAAAAAATTAAAGTGAAAACTGCAATGAAGAGAATAAAACCAAATAAAGCTTTAGGACTAGATGATATCCCTGTGAAGGTATGAAAATGCCTAGGTAAAATGGGAGTGTCTTAGTTAACAAAATTAATTTAATAAAATCATAATTTTTAGGAAAATGATCGAAGAGTGAAGAAAGAGTATTCTAGTACCTATAT
The DNA here is from genome assembly GCA_034768845.1 of Heliamphora exappendiculata. NCBI lineage: Eukaryota > Viridiplantae > Streptophyta > Magnoliopsida > Ericales > Sarraceniaceae > Heliamphora > Heliamphora exappendiculata. The sequence continues at coordinate 17,330,984 of JAOTRH010000018.1, read as the reverse complement.
ATAAAAATAAATGAGATATTCAAAATTGTAACAACTATAGAGGTACTAAATTGATGAGTCATACGATGAAGCTATGAGAAAGAGTAAATGGACATCGTCTTAGGCTAAAAACAACGGTGTCACAAAATCAGTTTGGTTTTATGCCTGGTAGATCAACTATGGAAGCAATCTACTTACTAAGTAGATTAATAGACAAGTATAGAAAAAAAAATAGACATCTTCATATGATTTTTATAAACTTAGAAAAAGCCTATGATAAAATACCTAGAGATATCATATGGTGGGCGTTGAGGAGAAAGAAAGTGACAAAGTGGTACATTGATGTGATAAGAGACATGTATGATGAAGCCGCCACGGCAATTAGATCACCTACAAGAGAAACAAGTGAATTCCCAATTACAGTAGGATTACACCAAGGATCGGCTTTGAATTCTTATCTCTTTGCCTTAGTTATGGATAAATTGACTAAGCATACTCAAGATGATATCCCATGGTGTATGTTGTTTGTTGATGATATTGTCTCAGTGGATGAGACTATGAGTGGAGTTAATGCTAAGCTAAAAATGTGGAAAAAAAATTTGGAATTAAAAGGGTTTCGAGTAAATAAGAACAAAACTGAATATATAGAATATAATTTTGATAGTAATAGGAGTATTAATGGTGAAAAAGTAAATATTCAAAATCAAGAGATACGTAAAAGTGAATATTTCAATTATCTAGGTTCGATTATTAACAAAATAGAGTGCTTCTGGAGTTTTACGTGATCGACGGATACCTACAAGATTAAAAGAGAAAATTTTATATGATAGCTATTAAACTAGCGATTTTATATAGGACATAATGTTAGCATGTTAAGAAAGATCACATAAATTAAATGAGTATTGCATAAATGAGAATATTAAGGTGGATGTGTGGTAAGACTAAAAAAAATAAAAATTATAAATGAAAAAATTCGCAAAATGGTAAGGGTCGCACCAATTGAGGACAAGTTGAGAAAAAATAAATTAAAGTGGTTTGAATACATACAATGTAAATCAGTTGATGCAGTAATAAAAAAAGCGAAAAGTTCATAAGTAATGAAAACACTAGGAGAAATGATAGACCTAAATTGACATGAGATGTCGTATTAAGAAAATATATGAATTTATTAAAATTAATTGAAGATATGACTCTTAACAAAACAGGCTGGCATAAAAGGATTCATAAAAGGATTCATGTAGGCGACCCCAATTGATTGGGACAAAGACTTAGTTTGGTTTAGTTTGATTAGACTTCAACCCAACTTTTTCCCAAAAATTCTTCGTTTTACATATAAGCGAATTGGAGGGAAATTTTAATTTAAAGGCAGGTATAACAAACAATGCTAAGTACAATGAAGTGATTTTTTTTCTTCTGGAAATACACATCATCCACTCCCATACCTTGCCAAGGCTTGAACCCCACACCTCCCATTTGAAAGTGTGATACCCATAGCATTGGACCAAAGGCCAGTTGGTAAGTACAATGAAGTGGTTTAGTCTTTCCTTTTACTTTATCTTTGGTTCCTTCACAATTAAACAAGGGAGAATGATTATTAATTTTCTCGTGCTTTGCTTTCTCCCCTTATTTTTCCTTCTCTCCTAACAAACATAGTGAAATAAAAGAGAATTACCCTTAACTAATGCATAGAACTGATAAGACCAACGTTGGCCTTCTCCAACAACAAACAAAACTTCTATAGCCGAAAATAACCCCAAAAAATGGCATTAGTGTCTAAACCGCTCTGCATCACAGAAGAACTCTCTCGTTAATCTAAAACTTTGGTTGATTTTAAAAAAAATGAAGCTGTGCCTTTATTTATGTAAGCTGTTCGGCATCATGGAAAACCTCAATAACATTATATATTTTTCATCTACCATAAAATGTTAATATATTCATTCAGCGAACACGCTTCAACAAATTTTTAGAATAAGCTACATTCCAACAGCAAACATTCCAATGCAAATCCAAGTTTATGAAAGAAGATTGTTTCAGCATTTTATAAAAACTGAAGAGCACTGACATACTCGCATGAACAAAAGAAGAAGAAGATCATTTAATTGGTATTCCAACCTAACAGTTCAAATGAGCAACTAAATCAAAAATCATACATGTGTTCCAATCATAAGAAGTTAACCCCAGTAGACTTTACAGAACTTTAATTTTAAAAAAATAGATATGCACATCATTAAATATATGTGCAATAATCTGGAACTAAATGGGAAGTACAAGAGTTGAATAAGCATCAGCATACCATGAAGTAGAACACAATAACAGAAAGACCAGAACAAATTTCTGGCCACTCAGATTTGGCAGATATTTTGAACAGACCAATAAATTCAGCCACCCATTGTGATATCTCTGGGAGACTTATGGGGAGCTGATACACATAAAGCAGGGAGATGTTGAAGCCTGCATACAGCCAAAGAGCCCTCCAGCACCTTCAAAGCCAGTGAATCAAAAAATAATAAGCATACTAGGGAGTATAGCAGCTTACAAATAAGAAACTAAACAAAAAAAGAAAATTAAAACAAAGAATAAGAATCACAAAGCAAAAAATAAGAATCACAAAGCAATTACCTGAAAAGGCCAAGAAAATTGCTTGTCAAAGACCAATCCACAAGACCAACACAGCTACAAATAAAAAATGGCAGAGAAACCCAAGAGGGATTGCTAATTCCCACAACAAGTTGAATGGCAGGTAACAGCAAGCAGGAAGCAACCCGAAGATGAAAACCTTCCATGTGACAAAAAAGACAAAAATTTGTTATGAGATACAATTTTAAAAATTATGTTTTTAGTTCGGCAAGTAGCACAACAAATGTTTTACTACCCATTCCCAACTTTAGACACTGAGCAATAGAACTAAACATGTTACATATTTTCTTGGCCCCAAGAAGAAAGAGGGGCAAAAAAAGAAGAGGGGGAAATTATGGCATCCAGCACAATGAGGAAATAAAAGAGAAAAGCTACTAAGCACAGAAAGGGTTTCGCGCAAGCAGGTCCTTTGCTATTCCTTTTGGGCAAAAGAACATGTATAAGTCTTATTCCTTTTGCGAATTTATCCAATCACTTGATTTAAATAGAACTCAATTTTGGTTTGAAAAGAAAAGGCGTTTGAACTCAAGGACCTAAAGGATTTCACAAGCCACCATTTGATTAATTTGGCTTGACCTCACTTAGATAATGAATCGCTCCTCTAAGGGGATGATTTTTCCCGACTTAAATTATAGCTTTTAGCTTGTAATTCAGCAGAAAGTAAAGAAACAAAAATTCAAACCAGGGCGTGACATTTCAGCCTGCACTGCCAATTCCCCCCTTACAACTCAAGGAGAAGATTTTCCTCAACTCCAACTCATTAAGCAACACGTAATCTATCAACTTGAACTTCTATACAATTAATTGACTGGAAAATTAAGTGGAACACCAGCTACTTTTCCACCTAGCACCCATCAATCTTGGGTCCAAGACTCCGACTATGCTACTACAGTTGTGATGTTTCAACCTCAACCACCATGTATAAGACATTTATGCAACTTGTGAACCTATGGCTCACAGCCTCGCCCTAGAAGCACTTCGTACCATTTTATCCTTCAAAAGGAATTCCCGTCACAGCACTTCCTTAAGCTTAGAGGATGCATAATCAGGATCATCAAATGATTAATAATTTGTCAATTGACGTGTGAAACAATTGTAGCTTTGGATTAAAAAACATGTCTGCAGATAAGGAGTAACAAAAACCAAAGCCGAAATTAAGAAGTCACAAACCTATATTTTCAGTAACTGAAGAGAGATGTTCCCAGCATGAATCCTGACATAAGATCAGACCAAAATTGTCCCCCCGGATTTCAGCAGAAACAACAAAAGCCACTGATAGTTGTATGACCAAGAAATAGATTACTAAGGGAGATCTCCAAGAGTCAAGCCTGCTTAAAGCATTCAACACAAACATGCAAAAGGGATAAAGTAATCATATTTGTTAGTAAGATAAAAACATAACTAATGAAATAAAAGTGAAAATGAACCTTACTTCAGCAATCCAATCAGCTTTGCCCACCAAGCATCTGCTATACTCCACTTACCATCTTCCATAGACCATAAAATGAGAAATATCACTTGCACAAGAATAACAAGTAGCGAAAATATGAAAACAGACCACAATAACAGAGATCTCCCTCGAAAACGAAATCCTACAGAAAATCAATGGCACGTTAGTACCATTATTAAGATGGAAATTTTTTAAAATTAAAAATATTCATGAAAAATAGGGAAAGCATTACAAAAATAGCCACCACAATGCTTATGCAAGACAATACTAACTTCCAAGTTCCATTAGAGGTCTCACTTTACTTATGAAAGAGGTGAAGAATGCCAATAGGACAAGAAATGGGTCTAATTTGAGGAATAGTTTCAACTTGCTTTAGCAAAGCATAATTTTTAATAGCTGATAGTTGTCATATCTTATGTGGTCCTTTGCTTGTTCAAATTTAACTTGTATTGCGACATTAGTATGACTTTATTTTTTATTTTTTATTTTTGGTACGCAAATAAGATCCTATAGAAAGGCTTTTGAAAAATGTCACCCAAAAAAGAAAATGGCCCCATACAATATGGGAAAAAGACAAAAATAACTCCCACAAAAAAGGGTGTAAATTACAAAAACCCCTACAAAAGAACCACAAAGAAAAAGACTTCATGAAATCAGCCGCTTCATCATTTGCGCTCACACAACCAATTATACAAATTACAAAGGGTAACCCCCTTCAGTCTATACAAACCATCCTCAACCCCTTCAAGAGTTCTCCTGCTCCACTCCCTCAATTCTTTGTTTGTTTTTTATTTTTTCTTTATACAGTCTCTTGCGAATGCAACGTCAGACTGCATACTATAAACCCACCGTGGTCCGCCCCCCTCTTTGGACCCCGCATATGTGGAAGCTTCGCGCATCAGGCTGCCCTTTTTAATGTCCTTTATTAATATGATATGTTGTTTGTTTTTTGGAAAAGCATTCCCTCATGCACTTTGCACTAACTATCTTTTATGTGTGGGCTAGTCTCACCTAGAAAAAGAGCATAATCATATTATTAAATAAATATATCAGAGTTCTCAAAGGTGAGAACTTGGCATCAGTAACAGAAGAAGAACCAGTTTATAAATATACAAATGACCGACTTGAGAGTCATGACAGTTGCTTTTGGGAAAACCTAACATGAACTTTTACTTGGCCAAATCAAGTGTCAGTAATCTCCCAATATCAATCAGGAGGAAAAGAGTGGTATTTTCTGGTGAATAACATTTAGTGATACTCATACCGTAAGTACATACCAATCCAGGAACTTTTTTCAATAAAACAAAATACTATGTTTCTAAATTGAATGTCATTGGACTTTGAAACATACACTAGCCTACTAAGACTGTAACCACTACTACTGTTGCCAACAGCAGCAGAAACAAGAACAACTTTATGGAAGTAAATATACTTCAGAAATGGCACTCCAAGGAATGAGTTCTGTCAGAGTAGATGTACCAGAATATGACCATCACTTACCAAGGATGATGTATTAGGTAACAACTACCTCCTTTATTTGACATATACAAAAGCTGTGACGATCCTTCATTCTAAACTACCAAATTAGCAATGCTCTTGATGAATACATAGATTGTATAGAGGTGTTGCCGCCTCATTGGCTCTTTCTGACAAGACGTTCAACATCAAAAGAGTGCTCCCAATGAAATTCCTACAGACCATTCAAGCAATAAGTGGGAGCTGAAGAATTTCCTCATGTTGCTCTTGCTATGGAACAGCCCCTAAACTTTACTTTTTTCTTCTCCTGATTATAAGTGAACAGCCCCTAACATATGTCAGCTACACTATGGAAACTTTTTATCTTCCAAAGTTACAACTGCATAACCATAGCACTTGAAAAATGAAATAGATGGGAAGAAGAAATTACTGCTATGCCGTGCACCCGTGAACAGGCAGATGCAAAAAGTCTTGGCGTACGTTCAGTTTATTTTTTGAAACGAATTTTTTGAACAGGTTTCTTTAAACCATTGTTTGGTTTAATTCTGTAATGATAAATATGCTGTATAAATGATGTGGCATTAACTAATTAAATACACTAGATTAACAATAATCTTTATTTATTTGAATATTTCAAAAAACTAAAACCAAAAGTTTTGAAAAACACAGACCGAATATATTTATGATTTTTTTTCAAAATTTTTAATAGAAAAATATTCAATTGTGTTGTAGAAACAAAAGAACATACTCTTAAAGCACCCTATTAATGTCCTCACCTTCTTTCAGTCTTATGAATAAGCCTCACTGAGTGATTAGAATCACGTTAAAACATAGAAGTAATTCTCTGTGATCCTAAAGAAAAAGAGTAAAAAGAAGAACGAAAAAAAAAAGAGACAGAATTAAGAGCAAAGTGATCTGGTGAGATAACAACTGAGTACAGGCAAATAAGGCACATTTTCTTTTTTCTTTTTTACTTTTTTCTCTTTTTTCCTAGTGAAGAAGCCTGCCGTGTCTAGCCATGTACTGAACATGATTTTGATATTTTTCTTCATTTTCTGGCTCATAAACTAGAACATATTGGAATCAGTGAAAATTGATACGAAAGTAATGCACCCTCCAGCTTCTAAATTTATATTCATCAGCCTGCTGGAAAAGCCCTTTGCATGATACATGAATAAGACAGAATGACAAAAATGTGAACATAAGTCCACCATTTAATGATGATCAGGCCTCAAAGGCCTTCAAGGACGTTCGACATCGAAATAGGAGAAACGCAGCAATGATGAAGGGCAAAAAATGAAAGAAGCAGGTTTTCTGAATTTCTGCCTTCACTTTCTAAAATAAAGGGAAATACACAACAAGCATATCCCAAAAGTCAAAACAAAGTGTTTGCTGTCTGCTCGATTAATAGCGCCAACCCATCCCCCACAAAATCGGGGCATTGGAACCCAAAACCGTTAAAAGAAAACATTAAACGAGCATAAAAGTTAATATTGCATATTACAGGAAAGACTGATGGCCAATGTTACTTCAGAAAAGATGGAAACCTCTTTTTGGAGCAACGAATCGAATGAGGAGAAAAGCTACCAAATCAACAGAAGAGATCAAACTCCAATTCAGCAAAGCAGCTGCAAGAGAGGAGGAGATAAAGCAATCATTATCTCAGTTACAAATCATGTATCTGTGTATACAGGACACATTCAGCAAAACTGCAGCAATAGTTTGGAGATTCTCTATTGCATAAAAGAATACTATTTGAACCACTTTTGTGTTAACAATCACCTACTTCGTTTCTCTATTGTGTAAAAGCTTACTATTTGAACCACTTTTGTGTTAAAAATCACCTACTTCATAACTTCTAAGATAATTATTGTGAACAATGTTCTTGGGACAATATCTGAATGACAAGATAAGCTTGGCTTCTCTCACAAAAAAAAAATGTTAAATAATGGCTTTAAACAAATGTTGTGACCTCAGGCCTAATAAGTCCAACAGAACTTTCCACCAACCTTAAGGATTTAAGAAATAAGAAATATGGTTAATATGTATCCTAAACATCCCGAAAAATATTTCCAAAAGGCAAGAAATTAATTGACCAATTGGTATCAAATACACCAATTAGTGGGCCAGAAGATATCGGGAGAACCCATTGCACATTTATGGATGGCGGTTAAAACTGCAAATATTAAACCAAAATGCAAGCCCCAACCAACCTCTATCTTTCGTCGTGCAACTGAAATTCTGTTATTATATATTAACCATAAAAATGATTACTCTTCACATATGATACTTAAACCCAAGTGATCCCTGTCTCATACACATCCATTTGGCATCTTCTCAATCAGAGATACCCAGTGGCATACTGGCATTGAACCCTGCTTAATAAATGGGAGAATTCCAATTCCATTCATAACTAAACTTTCAACAAAAATTACCCCCCCAAAAAAAAGACTTTCAACAAACAAATCACTAGCACATTTTCTATAGTTCTATATTCTAGTATATGCTATTCCTCAAGTCTAAAAGTTTTTTAAATTAACAAGCACAGTAGCATAGTTAGAGGTGCGGCTTCAAGTCACAAGAATTGGCCTCCCTACAAAAAGGTGAGGATACATTGCCCAGACCTTATTGTAAATAAAAGGTTGCACCTTGAATACAATCTATAATTAGAAATCCCTACCTGTCCCACAAAAAGTATTTCTTTTTCCTTTTTCTTTATGTGTGTGTTTGTGTGGGTTGTCCAGACCTGGATAGGGGGAAGATTGTGCTGTTAGGAGAAGAAAAGGGTGACTGCGACAGCTATTGCAACCTAAAGTGCAAGGGGGAAAAGGAAGAGAAACAAAAGGAGGAGACAAGTTAAATGAACTTGATCTAATTTGACTTGTAAATGTTTAAGGAAGGGAACTTCATAATTCTTAACTAAACTGGTTGTGTTTTATTGGTTGTTTAATTACGAGAAGTAACTTGGGCATAATTCTTGATAATTTAAGTGAACTAGTATTATGAAGCATGGAATTTGGCTAGAAAATTGTTGTACTTTGGATGTGTAAGTTGAGAAAATTGTACGATGGTCTGGTGTGTGCTTTACGCGATCATGAACTTCAAAGGCTATAGAACAGCTATGCTGTTGGTTGCTATTTATTTTCAAAAGTTATGATGCACTAATTGGGGGGGCATGGCCCCAAGGTGAGAGCCCCTAAACGAATGGAGGGCACGGTCCCAGGATCCCTAATAGGATTTTGCACTAATAGGAGGCATGGTCTCTGTGTGAGAGTCCCTAAAAATATTTCAACTTCCCTTATATTTCAACTACATTCATATTTATTTAGTTGCGTTGAAAGCATAATGTGTTTTTGGTAAACTCTTGGACATGCTATCGAGTTTAGTTAGGAATTGTGAATTTTCTTATTGAGTTATATGCACATGCTATTGTTGTACACCATTTCAGTTCAGCAACTCCACATGAAGAACCAACGTACGAGGAATGTGAAGACTTTTTGGCTATAATCATACATTTATTATAATGGTATGAACTACTTCTAAAAGCCTAATGTACATAAAGAACAAACTCAGGTAGTTTTGTTCTACCGAAATTGCCCAAAACCGTAACATATGTCTCACCATGAAGCCTTGACACAAATCATGAAGGAATATGAGTCTATATCCTATAACCCAAATTACCTTGTAACAGAAAACCTAACATCCCTGCAAATGCTTAGTATATATTGAACCAGTTCACTAAAGAACTCAAAACACTATTGTTTTAAAGTAGGACAAATAATAAAATAAACATTTAAATTAGATTCTCTTCAAGTTCCACACATTTATATTAGATAATTATCCATGTCATTTGTACTGTCTAAATGCCAAAAATGTTCCACAAGCATCATTATTCCACCACATGATCCAAAGAAAAATAAGTTGTTGTTTCATGCACCATCATCATAACTATGCCCAACATTTCATAATAAAAAAACAAGTTCAATGAGATTATGAGAAACTCATGCCCGTCATCTAAAATGTCATACATCCACCACGTAAATTTAACAAATGCTTTCGTTTCCTTAAGTTTGGAGAAATTCAATCCGATAATTAGATCTATCCTACCAGTAATGACTATACATATTGAAAGAAATCATTCCAAATGCTAACAAGAAGTGGCCAAAAGATTGAAACTCCATAAGACAGCATTAACTTCATCATGAAAAATTCACCAACTTCAAATCCCAATCACTTCAAATCAAAAATACAAATAAAAACCAAATATAGAAACACATGGATTCAAATTGTACCTGCCAAAAGGAGCGCAGGCAACACAAAGCCACCAAGAAAACTCCCCATAACCAGCTCGCTGTAGTCACACGATTAATCCAATCTCATCGCTTCCCCACGAATCCCAAGATCCGTGAATGGGTTTTCAATTTTTTCGTGAAAAAGTTAAACCCCATATCACGGAAAGCACAAAATCGTCTTCAAGAATTACTAATGATCAGAGATTGCAATAAGAATTCACGAGAAAAATACAGACACCCCAACCGAGCTATTTTCTTCCCAAGACGACGAAAGCAACACTAATTCGTTAATGCGGGCGAGTTTTCTATATATTCACGGTGAAAAACGATAATTCTCTGCGTAACTACCAGTCCCAACTACAAACTACAAAATCAAGAATATACAGGCTGTGCTTGAGAGAGAGGGAGAGAGAGAGAGAGAGAGAGAGAGAGTTTACAATGGTTGGGTTGCAAATCGAAATCGAAAATTTATGGGAATGTATGCGAAATGAGGACTCAATCGCTATTCAGGATCATATGTTAATAATTAATTATATTTATATATATATATATATTAATTTGATATATAGTGATATAAAAAGCTTTGCTCGTTAATAAATTAGAAATGGAAGATTTTAGAATAATTATACTTACATCTTTTGATATTTAAACTTATTACAGGGACTTCTCATGTGGTCTCTAAAATTACACTAATTTTTTTTGATGTTTAATTTTTAACATCAATTGCACCCAATTGCACTTAACTGTTAAATTTTCGAACAAATTTTTATGATTCAATCCGTTTATTACGTATAACTCGTCGAGTTTGTTAAGCATATGAAAAATTAGATTCATTCGATATATGTAGTTAAGTGATTGAAAATATCTCTTAATAAATAAATAAAAATTATTAAATCACTTACCTAAAGATATCGGATGAATCTAAATTTTCACATGTTAAACAAGCTCGATAAGTTCTACGTAATGAACGGATTGAATCATAAAAATTTGTTCGAAAATATAATGATAAGGTGCAATTGATGTTAAAAATTAAACCTCATAAAATATTAGTGTAATTTCAAATACCACATAGGAGGTCCATGTAATAAGCTTAAACCTCAGAAGAGGTAAATATAATTATCCCAAGATTTTAATAAATTACATGGATAAGAACAAATTTCAAGTCCGAATGTATAATTATATGCTCTTAAGAATTTTGTCTCTGACAAATTATTATAAGCGATAACATGTAATATTTTTTATAAATAAAAATA
>JAOTRH010000018.1:17299765-17319797 GCA_034768845.1 Heliamphora exappendiculata | reverse complement strand
CTTTAAAAAAACTAATATTTTTAAAATTTTCCCCTCTAAATTAAAAGTTGGTTCCCTTAAATTATAAAATCCCCCTTTCTTTTTGTTTTTTATTTTCTTGTTATTTTTCATTGGTAAATATTTAGTTTTTTTAGATTAGTATCAATTTTAATAGTATAAATTGTCACAAGTTATTCTCCATTTGTTGATATTTTTTTTGATGGTGTATCTCTAATTATGATTTTTTTGTGAATTTTTATTATGATTGTATGTTTTCTGTAATTTTTTTGTAAATTTTTTATCCAAATCTCTAGTTTTAGTGAATAGGGTTGTGTATTTCATAACGTGTTTTGTCATTTAATTTTAACTCACGAAGAGATATTTTAACAAAAAATTTTAAGTAATACTTTAATTTAAGTATTAATTTTGATTATCAAATAATTTTAATTTTAATTTTTTTGCCGCTCTGAATAACAATTCTGGCTCCGTCTCTATAGTTCTTACTTTGCTTACTTAAACAAAAAAGCTAAAGAAGAAAAACAAACTACATATGACAAAAAAAACCTTAAAACCGATAGGATGAATTAAGGCTAATATTTTCTTTGAACAATAGAAAAAAAAAAAATCTTTGTAGGAAGTTTTCTCTTGTTCTCGTCTCCAAGAACATATCCAACCATGCTCTTCATAATATATTCAAGTATTTCTTTAAAATAGTTAAAAATTATTTTAGAGAGTTATTTTTTTATTCACAACTTCAACTATATTTTTTATTTTAGAGAACCATATTTCTTTTTAAAAAATTAATATATAATAAAATAAACACTACAAACACACATGCAATTAAAAAACATTTGCTTCATAAAATCTTTTAACCTGTAAATCAAAAAAGTAAACAACAGAGCAAAATTCTCGCCAATTTGACAAAAAAGCCGTGAATGGCCGGCGATGACATTAGAGGTAGTCTAAAAACATAAAATTGATTTACTCTTATATTTTGCTTTTACCTTATTAACCTCAATTTTAGAACAAGAATCTCCAAAATGTCCTTCAAACGAGTGAAAACATTATTTGTTTAAAAATAAATTCTTTGGTACAATTCTCACAGCAACAAACAGTATTTATAAGACAATTTAATACAAAATAACGTGGTAGTGATACTTTTTGATGTTTTAAACCACAATGATGGATTTTTGTTTTATAAGTAGTTTTAATTGGGTATAACTTTCAAGAAAATAAGAATATCAAGAAAAGAACATGCAAATTCTAGAGATAAGATTAAGAATTTTTCGAAAAAAGGTCGATTCCCTCCTTATCAATCATAGTTCAAAATCTTGTATAAAAATTTAGGATCGATTTTAATGCAGTCCAAATATTAGATTGCATGATAAAATTAAGGTGAACTAAAAGCTATGTTACACAAACATATATTGTAATGATTTGAAATATTTATTTTATTATTGTTGCTCTCATTATAAAGACTTACTGATAGAGAAAAAAGAACGCAGGTCATTAAAGTTCTCCATACTAATTAATTTTTTATTTTTGTAGATGAATATTTATTTTCGATTGAGTTCACAAATTAGTGATTAAATTCTAACACTTTTCAATATTTTTAGATTTTAAATACATAAAAAAACAAAGAAAAAAAGTTATATAGGATAATGATCACGATATTTTTCCAGTCCCTTTACAAATGAAAGGAAATATTCCCACTCCACTTGGCACTTGATATGCATAAGGACAAAAAAATAATAATAATAAAGGAACATGGGTCCTCTATATTTTTTTAAATGGTTTGGTGATTTATTTTAAGAATCTGAATCATTATTCATTATAGTTGCGAAATTAATTAAGCAAAAAAATTTATACAAAATTAAAATTTTCAAATTTCTAAATACACAGTGATATTATATTATTTTTGTATGGGGTGTTCTATAAATTATATTATTTTAATGAGTTAAACGATCTGTCCGAACGACAAAAATAATCGCTGGTCCTCTGACGTGTTTTGTCCACCTAATTCTTAAAAAATAAATTTTTAATCTTACGGCAAAAAAAAAAGAAAAAAAAAAAGGGCTTCTAATACCTAAATTAGCTCTAAAACAAAACATAAATTTTAAAGATATGAACTCTTCATTTATCGAGAGAGGGAATATAGGTATTGAGAGAGATTTCTAAAAAAAAAAAAAAAACAAAACAAATTAGAAAGAGAATACTAATTGTCCCATTCATGCAAGGATGGGATGGGATGGGATGGGATGGGAGAGTGATGGGACTCTTGAGCGATTTTGCTGTCAAGCCCTCCCCCAATTCTTAACATAAATAGGCAATTACACATAATTGTCACAACATAAAAAAAATAAAAATAAAAATAATAATAACAATTTTTAAAGTAAATCGTACAGTTTTTAAGGACAATGTGATCCAAATACATAATTGACAATGTTCGGTCTAACTTATTTTTGTATGAATAATATTTTTGATATGTTATATAATATAAATAATTTAAAATTTTAAAATAATTCCGCTGTGAATACTATAAAAAAGAAAAGAAAAGGACCAGAATATAAAAGAAAAAAAAGGAAGAAACATTATGATGCCATTGCACAAATTAATGGCAAATTATTAGACACTCGAGTAATATTATGTATTTTTAATAAATAAATAATTATAAATTATATTAGGTGAATTATTTATTGTCTCTTAATCACCCAATAACAATAAGTTATTATTTTCTATTATAAAATTTATTATTTCATAGTTAAATAAAAATATCATGTAAAATAGTTATATGGTACTTCAAAAACACTAAATAATTACTCCAAATTAATAAAACGACGGTATTAAGAGAGAAGGGGTAATGTCACTTTACTCATAAGTTTCTAAAAGTTACAATTTTCCTTAGTAAAATTAAAAGTTCATGTTATTCTGTTTATCAATAATGTTAGGGATACTAATTTATTTTACCAAATTAGTAACAATTATAAAATATAAATAGAATTCATGTTAGGCCATTACATGATTTAAATAGTTGTGATTGAGCTACATCATTTGAGAATTTAATAAAATAAGTTGATATCTCTAGTATTATTATCTATTTATTTGTTTTAGTTATCTTTCTTGCCTTTTGATTTAAGTTCTTTTTAATTACTCTTATAAATAAAAATTCCAAAACAATAAAAAATTATATTAAAGATGAAAAAAAAGCCAAATAAGCTCCATTTATTTTGATTATTTTCATTTTTAATGGGTTTTCTGGTTTTTATATTTTTTAATTTTATCATTAAGATAATACAAAATGATAAAACAACAAAAAAAAAATGAAAAGAAAAAAAAGGCCACATTCTCTAAAATTCTAACTTATCTAATTGTTTCGTGCAGTTTGTTTAACAGGCCTTATTTTGAGTTCTGCATCGATAATTTGAATGATTAGTTTTATAAGGTTATTCGAGTGATTATTTATGTAAAATATTAAGATGATCGGATATCAATAACCCCTTCGATAAATCATATTTTCTTGGAAAAATAAATGGTTATTTTTAGACTGTGCAATCATCCATCTTTTCGTGACAAATGCGATTTAATTAGGTCGCTATTGATGTCTGATTAATTTTTATTTTTTACATAAATAATCTCTTTAACAAAATTTATAAAAACACGGTTTGAATCATTGACATGGGCCTTGAAATTGGGCTACTGGCCCAACTGCACAATGTAATTGGATCTCCCAACTGTTTGAAAATCCTATTTCATTAAAGAACGGAGGAGAAATGATATCATTTGCTTATGACTACTACTTCACCATAATATTTTTTCAAACTCAATAAACAAATAAGTGAATTTAGTTTCTTTCAGTTCATTTTCTTTTCATATATTTTTCTTTTTTAAAATAAATTCTAAATGGAAAAGTAATTCAGGACCGACTCTGAGTTTTATTTTTGTTTATTGAGGTTACATTTAGATCTTATAAGAAGAGCGTATGTACTAATTTTTACATAGGCATTATAATTTTCTCATAATGTATTGGTGGAAAAACAGATCAAATAATTACTAATTTTCTTATATTTACGCTCTTAACGTTCACCTTTAACCCCTATTTTTTGTCTCTTGTTTGTCAATTCTTCTTTCTTTGCTGTTGTAATTACTCAAGATTATATCATTGACTTAGGACTTGCAAAAAATATAGAAATTCTATAACCCAATCTTATAATAATAAAAGTTATATTATCTAGGATTAGGCTAAGAAATGAGGGTGATTCATCAAAAAAAATTTGTCTCCTTAAAATTATGAGTGCTGTTTTTATATTGCGGGACTCAAAATTTATAATTTGTTAAATTACAAATTATTAATTCTTCATTTGTAGTGTTAATTATACTAGCTCATATTAACATTCTATTAAATGAGGAGTTGTTAATCACTTATTGTGATATAAAAATATCAAGTGGTGTAGCTTCGTTGACCAGGGTAGGCCTTTGTCCCACTTATCCCCAAAGTTCAAATCACGAGGTCTTCTATTCTCCAAATTAACTACCAAAAAAAAAAAATTAAGTCCTCTTAGAATTATTACTATCAAGCTCTGAATTATTTACCCTCTTTATTTAACGATCAGAAATAATTCAGCAACTTCCATCTTATTATTTATCTTACTCTAATTAAATATGAACTAAAAATTTCGATATATACATAATTTTATCCTAATCTTTTGATATATAAAAAACATGTGGGATACTTAATATTACTAATTTCTTGTATTATCTCTAATTATATTTGAAATATGTATAGGCCCACACTTTTTGGCTTCTAAATTTGTTTGGAATAAAACTTTATCTTTTTAGTTTTTTAAAAAAAAGGGGTAATTACACTTAATTCATCTGAGGTTTAAGTTTATTACATTGACCTCCTATGTGGTCTCTAAAATTACACAAATCTCTCATGAGATTTAATTTTTGATATCAATTGTACCCAACTGTTAAAATTTTCGTTGAAATTTAATGAAAACCGCCCATCTCATCCAAAAATCACCATGCCCACCCCAAAACTACCATTCAAACCACCATTTTCACCCCAAAACCACAATTCCGTTGACATTTGAGGTGGAAATAGTGATTTTTGGGGATAGAAGTAGTTTGAATGGTGGTTTTGGAGTGGAAATAATGAGTTTGGAATGGAATGTGCGATTTTTGTTAAATTTCTACGAAAATTTTAACAATTATGTGTAATTGATGTTAAAAATTAAATCTCATAGGAAATTAGTGTAATTTCAGAGACCACATGAGAAGTCCGTGTAATAAGCTCAAACCTTAGATGAAATAAGTATAATTATGCCCAAAAAAAGAGTTGAGGTTGTCATTTTGTACAATAAATAAGTTACAATATTCAGGATAAATATTCTTTAAAAAAAAGAAGAGAAAAATGTAAATAATTTTTTTATTATATTAAACAATATAGCTTAAAAGTGCACTTTTAAAGAGAATGCCATTTTTAGATAGGCCAAACAAGACTCAAATTCTCTCTCTCTCTATCTCTCTTCATAAATCCTTCTTTAAATTTATTCAAACACAGCCAAAAAGAATGATAATGAGAGAAACCTGGACTTGGAGTTTTGCTGCATCAAAGTTTTTAAAATTAATATTTTTTAGGTGTTATTAATTTTTTGGAGTAAGTTTATACACAATTTTGCTTTGATTTTAATTGGGCCTCAGCCAACGGACGGTATAATTACTCCATAAACCAGTCAAAATAGGCGTAAAACCCGAATACCTTGAGATATTAAAAAAAAAAAAGAGAGAGAAAAGATCATGGATTCAGGGTTTCAACATGACTAGATGCTGTGAAGCTGATTTTTTATTTTACTATTTTTAAAATTTCTGCAGTGGGTATCTCATCTGATCAAAGAATATGCCAAATGCAACCCTATCAATATTCTGAGTATCTCTAATCAAAGAAAAGAATATCCAAAGTATCTTATCTGCTGCAGTGGCTGTATTTTTCATTTAGCTTTCAATATTTTGATAAATGAAACAAAACATTTCTATTTTAAATTTGTTTGGTGCATGGTTTGTTATGGTTGAGAGTTCCAGGCTGCTACAAGTTAGAGATGTTTGGCAACTCCATTTTAAGATAGATTTTTTTGTTTCTTATTTTTTAACTTTGAATTAAATTTTTAAAAAAAACATTTTTATTTAAAAAAATAGTTTCAAACTGCTGTTGTAATGACAATATGGGAGTGTTTGTTATAGATGTAATTAAAAGCTTACAGATAATAGCTGGAAAAATGTGATTATAGGTTTAAACAAAAGTTGTAAATGTTTGTCAAAGTTATAAGTTCATAACTTAAAATAGTAAAATTTGTGTTTTTTTGATTTAAAATCAAACGCTATAAACAAAAGTTATAAGCATAGTAGTTTGGATTTTTTTCGCTTTTCGCTGAGCTATAAGTTAAAAGTTATAATTTAAGCATGAAAAACACCTGTTTGACCTTTTGATCGTTAACTTTTTGAAAACCTTAATCAAAAAGAAAAACGAAAAAGTAATTTAAAATCAGGAGTCAAACGAGGCGGGTGCTGCAGATCTCATTATCTGTTTGTTTACTGTGGGAAATGTATTTTTTGTATTTCTTAAACATTTTATACTGTGGGAAAGAAACTCAAAAATGAGAAACTTTCTGTAATCAACATAAAATGAATTAATTTTGACAGAAATAGTCAAGATGAATAATGTTTTTTGGATCTAAAAAGATTGACCACTCCATCACTACTACCACGGCTACACTACCACACTAACAACTACTATGTCACTGCCACAACTCCATCCCCCGGGCACTCGGCCACTACCCACCACTACATCCACTGCTGCCGCCCCTCCACCTCCGCTACCATGGCCATTTCTTGCCGCCACCCGTCCACACCACCACCACTGCCACCACTTCTTCAGTGTCCCTAAAAAAAGATCCAATCCTTCCCTCATCTGTGACATACTGCAATACAATTATGCAAGTGAATGATCTGATGTGAACTGTAAAAATGGTTTGGAAGAGAAGCCAAGCACGAGCATTTGAATGGGTCACAAATTTAAGGCAAAACTTCAGTAGATGAGATGATTAAAAAAAAATAAAAAAAATAAAAAAGCTAGTGAAACATTTATGAGGTTGATTCCTTTTCCTGGAGAGAAACAAGAGATTATTATAGATATCAAGATATGCAACTACAAAGCATCCGAATCTGTCCTTTCAAAAGATTGCTTAAGTTTAATACAAAAATCTGAACTCTGTAAGGCCTAATTAATCCACACTCTTTTTAACTTTTTAATTTAAAACTCAACTATCTCTGGAGCCCAACCATAATTGGCAATAAAGAAAAGGTACTACAACCACCACTAGAACCAAATTCAATCTAATAATTAACAGCCAGAAGTAAAGAAATGAAATGCAAACTCACATATCAGCACCCGGGCCTTGTTTGTACAATTGAGAGAAGCTATTCCTTGAATTTGTAGCTAATATTTGATAATTTCTCAGTTGACTTACTGCTTTTCCCTGGTGCTGTTGCCTTGGGAAAGCTTACACCTTTTTCCCCTCAATGTTGATGCCGGGATCAGATGTGGGCTCTGTCCCATGTGTTTCAACCGGCGAAGGTAGCGTGAGAAGTCGTCCTTTTTGAGCACGTGGAGGAAGCTGCTTGGCCGGTTTTCTTGACCCAACGGCCCAGGGTAAGAAGACTCCAGTTCCACCTTGTGGGATACTTCTGGGGCTCAAAACCATTGGGCACATTGGGGCCAACATGACCACCGGGCCACGAAGTACTCCCCATTTAGGGACCGGATCCACTCCCTCGTAGCAATTCATAGCCCCGTTTGGAACTGCATATGAGTTGGCGAAACCGGGTTGCCATAGTGTCATGGCTCTAGTTGGAGGAGACATTGTTGGCCTGTTATTTTCGTTCATATCTGGCTGGACTTTGAAGAATGTGATGCTCACTCTTTTGTTTGGAGATGGGCACATGACATGTCTTGCCATATCAGAGCTGTTTCCCCTCATGACTAAAAGAGACCTATAAAGTACACATAATTAAATCCAAATTCTTAGGTTAGAACTTAGAATTAGGTACATGTTCAATAAGCAATTTTGGCAGTGCATGAATTGTAGAAGGAACAAATTGTTCGGTACATAAAGAAGGTCATACTTAGTGCCCAAGAAAAACAAACATACAAAAAAAAAATTAAAATCAAGTGCACGTACCCTTCCTTGAGTGAAAGCACGAGTGGCCCTTTATAGTTCCCATCACTATCACTCACGAGAGTTCGTCCAAAAGCCATCGTTGATTTAGAGAGGAGAAGAGTAGAAATAGGTTGGTCCAAATGAGGAGGTTTCAGAAAAGGCTGTGAATATTCACCCTACATAAAACAAGTACTAAGGGATCAGCTTCTACACTGTTCAAACAAATCAGGCTGATCAAATGGATCTAAGGTAATGAAGTATCCTCCTACACCTAGCATTTGTTTAAAGCCGCCCAATGAGAGTGAGCATGGAAATGCATCAAAAGAATGCATATACCTCATCGAAGAAGTTAATGATGCAGCTGTTCGGTTTTCTATTTTCTGAGATCAGATGCCACTGAACCAGGTGGTCAATAACACCTTGAACAAGAGCAGGAATTGCCTCAATATGATCTGCAAGCACATATACTAGTTACAAAAGTACATGGAATATGCATGGAAAGCTTGATTCTCGAGAGGGGGAAAAAACAGATATATTTGATCAGAGAAGCTTGTCTTACTCTTTTCATCTTTAGTTGTTGCTTCCTCTTTTATCTGTCCAAAAATAGGAGCTCCGAGTTGAATCAGCTCTCTTTTCTTCCCCTTTATCTGCTGGTTGTATAAAATAAAGGTCTCACCTATAAATATTAATTCGCATAAATCTGATTAAATGCTGTGAAGAAAGATAACAAAAAAACTTGCATTAATTTGTCATCCCTGCACAAGTCAACATATTCTAACATCAATAATGATCGATTGAATTAGCAGGGACTCAAGGGTTTGGGCAAGCTCATTATATTTAATAAAGGTGAATTTATATTAAAAAAAAACCACTGCATTATATTCTTATAGAATAAAACACAATTTCAACATTTAATAAAGTTGAGTTGATCAAAATTTAACCACTGCATTTATAATCTTATAGATAAAACACCTTTCAAAAGTAGAGGATGTCCTTTTCTATCTCAAAGCATAGATAAATGCTATTTATATTTGATAAAGGTGAGTTACTAAATAGAACTGTAATCAATCACAAAGGAAATAAAACCATAAAATCCAAACCTGTTCGACCAACCTACAAAGGATGTCTTCTACTATCTCAAAACCTTGGTCCCAAAGGAAACAACAAGTTTAATTATAAAAGCATCACGAAGCACGGGGATCCACCTGAGAGTTCTCCATTCCGGCCAGCAACACGAAGTTCATTCACAAAGTCATTCAACTTAGAGAGCTCGGAATCAGTGAATATGTCTTCAAACAACTTGAGACCTCTGACAACATTCACCTGCCAAGTCAATTTAACATACCAGCTACATAAACTTTTCTCCATTTTTTTTGTTGGTTTTGTAAGACCACGTGCTACAGATATGTTTAAAACAAAATAAAGAATATGTTTAAAACTGTGAAACAAAAAGCTCACCATACGCCCTTTGACTTGCTCCTTGGCTACGAATCCTTTTGTCATCTTGATCTGGGAACAACGCGCGTCACAGGCTTCATGGTTGGAACACAAGTCTATGTTTTCTAAAGTGGGCTGCACTTCATGAGATTCTGCATTTCAAGGGGTAGAAATGGAACAAACTCAGCAATGTGAATTGCAATTAAAAGACAAAATCACAAGAAATGAAGGAATTGATTTCAAACAATTGTCGTTATTTCAGTTAATGTTTTTGTTAAAGAAGAACCTGGTGTGTATGGAAAAACCGAGTGCTTGGAAGCATGGTCAAGGAAGAAAGAGCAATATCATCAGTCATCACTGTAATACAAAAGGTGGAGAAATACATGCAAATTGTCACTTACATCCATCCTCACCTAGCCATAATTTCAAACTTTAGATGATATGCTAATTATCAGTTGATGAGTAAAAAGGTTGAGGTAGATTTATTGGCAGTTAGGATGGGCAGCTAAAAGGTGAATGTTAGAAATTCCATATTCATATCAGGCCACTGATAGATCAATTACTCCATAATTTATTGTGCTTCAAACTTCATATAGCAAAGTCTCCATGGTCACATCATTGCCAAAAAAACTTCTAATCCGCAGACTAATCTTTCATTCTAAACTATTATTATGTCACTTGAATTTTATTTAAATAAACACATCCTCCAATCTTTAAAAAAAAAATTTCGGACTCTCCAACTTTCGTAATTAAATTACAAAAGTTGTCTTGTTACATCACATTAAACCAATTTTAAGGTTTCAACTAAGAACAGAAATAGCAATATGACATAAATATAGATGGCAAATCAAGTATATGAAATCACTGACAATTTCATATGATGGCCATGAAGTAAGGAATTAGATTTCTCATCTCACTTAGCAAAAAAAAGATTTTATCACCTCAAATGGTAAGTTGGACCACAGAAACTTAATTACGAAAGTTTGAGGGCTTAAATAAAAAGTAAAAAAGATGGCATTGAATTTTTTCTTAAAAGGCTAATACAGTAATTTAAACCAATGAAATGATACAGAGCCAATATGCCCATCCCCAAAAAGAACTTTCCCTTATCTTCCGGTTGGAAACAGGTGTTTGCAGTTTTCTCAAGCAAGTGAATCTGCACACAGAGCTCACCAAGAAATCACTGTCCCCTCGGTGCAACAAAGAAGATCAGAGAGCAGAGCACTGAGCAGTGGCACTAAAGCAGGGACAATATTCAATTCCAAACAGTAGAACTGGATAAGCTATCCGCTGTCCAAAGACGGTTTTTCAATATTAATAGTGGTGTTTGGCGCTGCTAGAACTGCAGCTTATAGCTTTCTACTATACTAATAAGTTACAAAGATTTTCAAACAATCATAACTTCTAAGATAAATTATAGTTACGTATTTTTTTTATAAATAACTAATTTCAGCTGCAAGCTAACATCATTTTCAAACACTTACATGTTTTGTCACAAATTATAATTATTATATTTTTTGCTACAATCTACAAACAATTAGGTTCAACAATGCCGAACACCACTAATTCAGCCTTTTGAAAACGCAAGTTACGGTCTTAATGCTAAGGAATCACATCCTCTCAAGGCTGGCATGCCTCAAAACCACACAAAACCTCTTTTATTGATCTTGGGTGGGATGGACACAATAATGATCTGAATTACTCATATTATAAGTCCTATATAATAGATTATTTATTTATGAACAATTTAAACTTAAATTCATTGTTGATATAGCAAAAGACATTTTGTTAACATATACTGTTTTGCATAAATAATCTATTATGTGATACCCATATAAAGAACAATTTGGATTCTCATTATAGATCCACATGGAGTCGTGAGGGAATAACCCTACGGCGAATACCGGAATCGAATTAGAAAGACCACAGAGTTAACTCGGTTTGCTCAAACGAGTCGCTGAGCCGAGTTCACAAGACCTCGGGGTTATAATCCAACAAAAGAGATGTCAAAACTCAAAAGCTCCACCAACGGCAACTATCAACACCCTGTGGTAACGTCGTTTTGAATCTGACGGGTGAGATTTCACACCACACGCCTCCAACGACCAGTCAAAATAAATGACCACACACACATCTCGAGGTTTCGTTAGCAAAATTGGAATTCGCTACTCCCAAATAACTGTTAAACACCTAAAAAAAGGCCAAAGACCTTTAGGAACTTTGAAATACTCAAACTCCCCTCTCCCACCGTCACCCAACCAAAACTATTGCACAAATATCAATATCAAACTATTAGTTACGTCTTAGTATCATTTCATATTAGAAAAATTATTTAATTACTTTTGAAGTATGGCATTATTTATTTGATATTTTTAATAAATAAAAATATATAATGTAAAATAAATAAATTTTCTCTTGACTCTTACATAGTTAAGTATTTTTAACTATATAATTGAATAAAAATATTATATAAATAATATTGTATAATGCTTTGAAATTACAAAATGACTACTCTTCATATTGAACGGATAAAAAATTTGATATTTTTTACTTATTTTTGTTTTTTTTAATTTTAAATTATTTAACTAAAATTATTTATTTTTTGAATCATTGGATAAATCAAAAAAATAAAAAGTCTTAATTTAAAAAACGAAAGAAGATCACAAAAAACGTAAATAAATAACATAAAATTAAACCTATTAACTTATTTTGATTTATTTTTTATTTTTTTTAAATTTTTTGTATTTTAATCTACAAAATTTATTTTTGATTCATTTTAATTAAAAAATAAAAAATATAATAATTTGATTATATAATAAAAAAATTCGATAAAAACAAAAATAATTATTTAATAAAAATAAATTATTATTATTTTATGAATATTTTTAATGTTATTTAGTAAAAACACAGCTTAAACAATCTTAGGGAATATTTCGAAAAACTCAATTATTAGTGCCTTTATAATCGGTTTTATATATTTTTTTTCAGCTCCGCTTACTTTGTAAAGTAACTAAAACCAAAATAATCAATATGGATACTGTTTCATAGTTTACCAAAAAACAAAACCATGAAATCAAAACCAGAGAAAAATGCAAAATTCCAATTTATTATTTATTAGACACGGCTTTGAAAAAAATTAATAATCAAGATCCTCAAATTTGAATTTTAGGTCGAAGAATCGTCCTCTGAACAGCCGATCGATTGTCTTCATAAGAGAAGCAGAGACGTGAAAAGTGAAAACAGAGAATTCAATTTTGAAAATATAAATGTATTAAGAAAGAAGGAGATCTGATGTTGCAGAACTTTAGAGAAAACGTCGATTTGCGATTACTATGAAGCTTACTACAGACGCAGAAAAATAGTACTTGGATATAGACAAGGAAGAAAATGAAAAAAGGAAAGAACGAATGTAAAAGAAAAACACCTTTTTTTTTCAGTTATAAGCATCAAAACAACACTCACCTGTATCAGTAATTTCACTCTTTGGCGAATCATCTCTAATCGAATCTTCATCCACCACCTCACCACCGCCATTTTCGTTGCTTTCCGTCGATTCCTCTTCAGAAACTTCTCGATTCTTTTCTTGTTCGATCGCAGAGACCTTCATCAGTTCATCACCTTTATTCACAGCTTCGATTTCCTCTCTGTCATTCATTTTCTTCGCAGCGACTCGTCGAAGCTCAAGTGCGACGTCGGCGATGGAATAGTACTTCTGCATCTGAAGAATCGGGATCCAATTCAATCGGCGCCGGTGGATGGCAGCGAAGACCGATTCGTACTCCGATCCTTCTCCTCCCTCCAGCTGTGTCAGGTGGTTGCACAAAGCGTCGATGATCGCATTCGCCGCCGCAAACTCGCCCCGGAACCACGCGATAATTGCGTCCTTTGCAAAAGCCTCCGACGTCACCGCCGGAGTTGGTGGAACCGTCGTCGGCATCATCATCGCCCCCACCGGAACTCGTTCGGACGGTGACACCACGCCGGCTGCCGGCGACATGTCTATTCTCCTCTCTACCTTTTTCTCAACGAATGCCCCGAAGTACGTGTTTGTCGTATCTTATCGGTCGTTACTCGCCGGCCGATGTTTCGGTAGTTTCTTACCGAATTAGAGAGAGAGAGAGAGAGAGAGAGAGAGAGAGCAAAAAGTGGGGGACGAAACCGAGGGTTTGGTGCTGAAGGGTTTTACGTTGGAATTATAGGCTCACAAAGTTGTTTTGATTATTTATTTTATTTATTATTTTACTATTTTTAACAAATTATTATGTTTTTTTTATTTATCTATATAGACAAGATAAAAAATAAAAAAATTTAAATAAAATATAAAATATTAATATTTTTTAAAAATACGACGAACTTACTTAGTGTGCATTGCTTAATTGAGTGATTAATTATTTTTCTATTTTTGTATTTGTCTCACCGTGACAACACCAAAAAAATAAAAAATTAAATAAAATTTTTACCGAGTTAGCCCAAACAAACCATAATATTGGAGGAATTATCGATAGTTTTGAAATACCGTTTGACATTACTTACACAAAACTCTTAATTAATCACGTAACAAAAAATATTAAATGTGGAACAAATTAATTCACTTTTGTTAGATAAATAAAAGACAATGATCAAGGACGGACCGAGAGAGAGGGGTGGGGGTAGAGGGAGACGGCACTACTCCTAAGTTTTGAAATTATAAAATTATTATAATAGTATTTTTTTAATTTTTTAAGAATTATACAAGTTTGTCTCTTTAAGAATTTATTTTTTTTGAAATTTTAAAAATTATGTAAGTTCACTTTCTTAAAAAATATTTTAATTTAATACCCACCCCTTGAAAAATTGGAAGTATTCTCAATTTTATTCTTTTACCTATTAATTAAAAGAAAAAAAATTCTCAGTAGGATTCTCACTTTTGTAAAAACGACAACTTTAAGTTATTGAGAAAAGAAGAAAAAATTAACCACACACGGGGCATTTTATTTGTTCTGGGATTTGTATCACCAAAACAAAAAAACTCTCATTTTCACTTGTCCCAAAGCTCACGAAAATCAAATAACCACACACAAACTAGTTGAAGAATAAGCTCACGAAGCTCTAGTCAACTACTCATGAATTCGGCATTCACCTATCACCATTCTCGAAGTGAACAAAAAATTCAAAAAAACTTGCAATACTCTCATTTTCACCGGTCTGAATTGCACGATTTGATGTGATTTTATATAAAAATTATTTATTTTTAATTTTTAATTTTTTAGAATCATTGTATACAATTTGATTTTTAATTTTTATTAAAAAAAACTATTCTAATTGAATCGGACCATTTTTTGTAAGAATATATATATTTTATAATTTATATTCCACATTTCCTTTTTAAAATCACTTTAATAATTTCGGCTAAACAAATATATTAAAGAAAACAAAAATAACCTAGTTTAAAATAATCTACAAAATTAATATAAAATTATAATTACTATATTCTAATACAAAAAATTTAAATATTTAACAATTAACGCATCACCAGAAAAAATAATTTCAAAAAAGTGCTTGTTTATATTTATGATCGACTATTCATAAAATTTGTTTGAAATCAAACAAATTCAATCGTGTGCACCCTAAACCCCTTCATCTTTTTTACTCGGTATGATCAGTAAGCTCCAACTACTACTATACTTACTTACTCCTCTCTCTCTCTCTCTCTCTCTCTCTCTCTCTCTCATATGTACTAGTTTTGTATTTCAATTTTAATAAGTAGGGCTTTTTAATCGAAAATTTCTTGTTTTATTTTAGAATTAGTTAAACATAAATTGACATTTGAATAAATGAATGTATATGTTGAGACTTAAATCGTTATTTTGTTGACTATTAGTATTTAAATTATTTATCTAATTTTTAAGTTATTAAATATTTAAATAAATTCAATTGTGCAAATTAATTTTAGACTTATTAACATATTCTCTAACTAAACATTACGCATTTTATCTTTTGTACTTTCTTTTTTAGAGCCAACTAAACTAAATGCATATTTGAGTATCTTTAAGAGTAATATTTATACAATTTGTGTTGTTTAATGTTAATATTATACTTTAAATGTTTATTTTGAATTTTTTATTATATTATTACATAGTCGTTTTCCACTCTAAGATAAAAATCATACGCCCGTCATTGATAATGATAACTTAGCATACATCGTTTAGTTGAGTGGACCAACTAAGTAATGAAACATAATATTTTGAAAATATTATTTTTTTTATCTTAGTTCATATAAAATTTTGTCACGATTTTTAATTGGAATCCGCTTGTCGTTAGTGAAATTGATTATGAAAGAACTATTCAAAGTGCATGTTAAAATGTATAAAAAAACTCGTCAATCCGTTTAACATGCTAATCTAACCCAAATCCAAATCCACCTCAATTGGTGCAGATTTTGTAAGTGAACGGATTAAGTTGGTAGGTTGAGTAAAAAAATAAAGAAAGTGAGTTAGTTGTATATTTATATTTTTTTAATTCGCCATCATTCCAATCTAACTATAGCATATATTAATTATCACATTTTTACATAGATGAATCTCAACCTCATACAAGTATTTATATTTTTATGTATTTTTTAATAATTTTAAAAAACAAATTAAAATATTTATAATTTTAATCACTACTTCATATATTATAAATATTTTTTTAATAAATATGTATTATAAATATTATTATTAGAGATATTTAATTATGTTATTTTGTTATTATGGTTGAATGATCGTTGATATTTTAGTTAATTTTTTACTTGACTTGTTAAATGTGTTTTTTTTCATTAAAAAAAATTACAATAATTTTTAGAAACTAATTTAAAAAAATAATTTTAAAAATTTATAATTTTTTAACTCGCTAAACTAACTAAACAGCATATTAAAACTGCAAAAAGATATTACCTAATTTGTTAGTTTTAATAATTAGTAGATTAGCGATTGGTTAAAAAAAATAATTACTTGCCAAAAATGAATTGTTTAAAAAAATTTATCCAGCTCCTCTAACCCAATGCACACTTTAAGGTCTTAATTGATAATTTTGATTTTTTAATTAAAAATGTAAAAAATTCACGGTTGTTCGTTTGATAAACAAGCAAAAAAATTAAATCAAAACACAAATTCTCAAAATATTCTAATTAATATTTCACTAATTTTAAAATATAATAATACCCTTATTCGTAACTTATTTACTATTACTAACAATTATATATAGTTGTTAATATAAAATATATAAAATGATAAAATTATCCATTTTTAAACAAAAGTAAAAAAATTAATTTTGT
This sequence comes from Heliamphora exappendiculata, assembly GCA_034768845.1. NCBI lineage: Eukaryota > Viridiplantae > Streptophyta > Magnoliopsida > Ericales > Sarraceniaceae > Heliamphora > Heliamphora exappendiculata. The sequence continues at coordinate 17,302,871 of JAOTRH010000018.1, read as the reverse complement.
ACTCAAATAACTAACTTAAAAAATTAATCGACAATTTAATTTTATATTTAAAAATAAAAAATAAAAAATAATTTTCAAACTAATTACCTATCAAAACCCTAGCACGCCTAAATATTAAAAAAAGATTAATTGAGTTTTAGTTCCGTTTTTTTAAGAATGTAAGAGTTTTAGTTCTATTTTTTTTTTATATTAAATTTAGTCCTTGTTTTAAATTTTATGTTATTCGGGACCATTATACCCATTTCAACTTGTGCAATTGCTTGTTTTTGAATTCCTTAATTGTATAAATCATTATTCTACTTTCTTGTATTTGAATTCCTTGATTGTAGGAAGTATCATGCCCTTTTCAGCCGGTGCTAATGTATGTATTTGAATTCCTTGACTTATTAAGTTTTTTATGAAAAATAATGCACTTCCCATCTTTGTAGGCGACAGTTATTAAAATATTTAGTAACTGAACAGAACATTGTCATACAGATAGATTGTATTTTAGTTCACATAAATGAGGCTGAAGAGAGTATTTCGGTAGAGTGAGATTATATAATAACATGGTAGATAATGTGAATGAAAAAATAATAGCATGCTGAAAATTGTGAAACATTGTTGAGGTTTAAAATAAAAACTACTCTGATACATTTATCAATTGACGCAACAGTTTAATTTATATAATTAAATTTTGAATGACATATTTATCAGTTGGGGCAACAGTTCGATTTTTAGAATTAATGTTCAAATAATATATTTATCATTTGACGCACATCAAATGATACATTTATCAGTTGCCGCAATAATTTAATTTTTAGAATTAAACTGCAAATGATACATTTATCAGTCGACACAACAGTAGAATTTTGTAATTCCAAGTAAATTGATAAATGTATTATAAATTTTGTAATTACAAGAACCCTAGTGTTCAAAGGTTGCGCCGACCAGAAATTTTAGGACCCAATCGGAGTTTACGCTCAAACCCTCAAAACCCTCTTTGCCACGCTACAGTCCCAATCCTCCGCCGCCAAGTTCTTCAAAACGACCACCGACGAAGGTCAATCCGCCGTTCTTGACCTTTTTCAGTACATAGGCGACTTCTTGTCGTAGAGCCGGATCTGTTCTGGCTAGCGGCAACGACGAGAGCAAGATCTGTTCTAGTGGGGAGCGGCGATGACGAGAGTGAGATCTGTTCTGGCGAGCGGCGATGGCGTCCAGATTTGTTTCGTCCTCCCTCGCATCTGATTCAGGCATGGCAAGGGGGCGACGACGAGGGGTGATGGCGAGGGACGGCAGCAAGAGGCGACGAAGGGCGACAACTAGATGGGAGGGCGGCGAATCTGATAACCAAAGGGAGAGATTGTGTGTGTGAAGGAGGACATAATAGAGAGTTGGGACGAGTTTAGAAATATTTCTATCGAAACGATAGAAATATTCGTTTTCAAAATATTCGAGTAATTTGTGATTTGTTTTCAAAATGGTTGTGGGAAGTAAATCGCAACAAGTTCACAAATTTGATTTCTAAAAGACTCATGTATTTGGGGTTATTTTGGTCATATATGATATTTAGGTAATTAATATGGGACTGATACTAATAAAAAATTATTGATATGACTAAATCTAATACTATTTCTAAAAAGAGGACTAAATTTTAAATTTTTCTTTAAAAAATAAATTAAAAAATATCTAAATAAATTTTCATAATATCGGGTGTGTCGTACATGTGGGGATCAAGTTGTGACGTGGCAAATGAAGCAAGGTTCGTAGCCAGCATGGCATAGAAGGATAGTTAGGGAGTACATTTATTTCGGAAATTGTTAAATAAAATTATTTTTTTATTGAGTACAGAAATTTAACGTGAGAGTACCAAGATTATTCATATTCTCTGATTAATGATTAAAAATTTAATGAGGTTAAAAACAACCAAGCCTTCAAGTGCTTTATGATGGCGTACTTACAAAATAGGCCTTTCGATCGGTGATCGGCAGAGGTCCTTTGATACCCAAGTTAGATGGACATTTAGAGAAAGAAAGCTTGAGAAAACAAGTGATAGATCATGTCTTTACTTTTGATGAAAATCCCTTAAATAGAAAAATCAGAGGGCTTAACCCTTTAGTTTAGTCTTGCCATTCCTAATCCATGGTTAAGGAGTGCTTAGTTAAGTTTAATTATTTTGTTAGTTTTTTATCCTTACATGAAGTTTAGGCAAATTATTAAGTATTTTTTTGAGTATTATGTAAGCAATATTATATGAAATTTTTAATTAAAAAATAATTACGAGTATTATATAAATAATATTACGTGATATTTTTAATTAATAAATAATTATAACTTGTATTATGTGAGTCACTTCTTGTATTCTAATCATTCAGTAAAGATGTGTCTCGATGTATTTATCGTAAAATTTATTGTTTGATATTTTTATCGTAAAATTTATTATTATAATATTAAATAAGAACACAGTATAAAATTATCGCATGATACTACGAGAGCACGAAATAATTACTCTAATGTTTAATGCTAAATGTATAAATACATAAATATTTGTAATAAATAAGTTTTCATTTAGTAAATATGTTGGTGCATTTAGAAGCTGTCTGTTTTGGAGGCGATGGTTGTGTAAAATTACGCAAATACCCTCCGTACGCAGCAAAGTCGTTAGGTTTATGTTCGACTCTACATCTGCACGTGGAACACTTGTTTGGCGGAGTCTTTCATGGCTGCAAACAAATTATGTTTGGTTCAAAATTAATTTTTTGCTTTTTTTGTGTGTTAAAATCAAAGGGTTATAATTGTTGATTTCGGAATTTTTATTTAGTTTTCTATTACTAATTTTAATTATAAATTATAAATTTTTTTAATAAAATATTCACTAACTTCTGTTATAATTTATAACTATTTTTTATTCTATTTTAATTACAAATTTTAATTTTTATCAAGTATTCACAATTTCTATTACAAATTACAATCTATAAGTTACTAGTTTCAGTAATGTCAAATTTCTTGTGTCCTGATTGAGTGGTTAAGGACGTTATTTTAAGAGATATTTTGGATGCTTTTTACGGGGTGAATGAAACCTAATTCGGGTTAAATTTGGTAAATTTAGCTTATTTTAATTTTT
>JAOTRH010000018.1:17252662-17271579 GCA_034768845.1 Heliamphora exappendiculata | reverse complement strand
GTTATTTCATTCTCTGTAATTTCAGATTCTGTAAATTGTTGAAAGTTTAATAAAGATGTATTTTTTGGATCCCCGAGTATGTATTTTATGTCGGCGTTGAAAATTCTCCCAATAAAAAGATATTATATTTTTCTTGTGTTGCTATCTTTTTCAAGCCAAAAATTAGAAACCAATAATGTGGTGATTCTTTTGTTAGCGAGAGATTTTGTAATTGGAAGAAAAAAAATACGAGAATAACCCCTCCTAAACATCAACCAGCAGTTCCTTCTTCAGCCAGTTTCTTATTACCTTTATGAAGCTTTTTCTTTGGTTGTGTGTGTTATATCAGTGGTGTGATAAGTTAAAATTCTGGTTCAAATCAATTTATAAAACAAAGGCTGGGCACAAAACAGGTATTCTCGGTGAATTTTGTACCCACTATAGAAATAGAAGTTGTCTATTTTAATCTTCATCTCCATATTAATATTCACTCATTTAAAAAAAAAAACGAATATGGTATAGTATATAATTAAGTATTATAATCTTAATTTGTATCCATTAAATTTTATATTTATATTTATATTTAATAATATTTTATATTTATTAATTTATCAATAAGACAATCAAATGAATCCTAAAAGTTATTTGTCAGAGACTAAAAAGATGCCTTTGCTGGGTTAGCCCATTTTCCTTTTTGCAGGCTAAAATTAAGAGGAGCTGTACGTCTGTGCTCGGTGATTCACTTCAATTGGCCAGTTTTGGTATGCCGTGCGAGGGGGACCAATGTTTTTTTTTTTCAAATCAGAAAATACATTTTAAAATATTATAAATTTAACATAAAATTTATTTTAAAAATACATAAAATACAGTAAGATACTTTTTAAAGAAAAAGAAAAAAAGAGAAAATAAATTTAACTATGCAAGTTTCAATCACAAATTAATATTTTTATTGATAAGATCATGCGTTATTTTTATTTTATTAAATAAAATAATATTTAATCAATAAAAATAAATAATATATCATTAATTTTATATTTTAAATTCGTGTATTTAATTGAACTTTTTAAAAATCATAGCATGTATGATAACAAATAGAAAAATACAAACCTCTACTGCAAACCCTGGAGGCAGTGAGTGATTATTATGAGTGGGGAGTGGGGACCAAAGGTTCAAACTTCGAGAACCATAAAAGGCTATTGACATTGGGGTTGAATTAAACGTTGATTGGCTGATAAAAGCCCATAAAGTTTATGCAATAATATAAATGAAAGGGAAACTCATAAATGCACTCTTTTGCAGTTTGTCAGTAATAATTCATGAATTTCGAGATTATGTACTGTCTATTGAAAACAATTAGATTTGTAATTTTAGCCAACAAATCATAAACAATTAGGGTTGTAATTTTGACCAGCAAATCATAGAGTGGCTTAAGACCCACTCGAGATTTCACCCCAGATTTGGCATTTTAGGAGTTTGACATGGGCTTCTCTTCTAGGCCCTGAGCTCGAAAATTTTAAAAACGGTTTTGGACCGTCCCTTTAAGTCCATGGGTTAATTTGTCTCGCCAATCTATTTAATTCAAATATTAATATATAATAAGTAAATTATAAATTTATAAACTAATAAACTTATAGTAAACTAATAAAGTTATAAAATAATTGTTGAAGACTAAACTGTCAAAATCTAGTAATTAGAATATGATTTAAACCCAAAAAATTAGACGAACAAACATCAAAATCGATTTCAAATTAAAATTTTTTGATATCAAACAATCAAAATAAAACTCGACATATACTTCTAAATTTAGATTAGAATTATACCTTACGAAATCTAGTATGATTGATTTCGGTTGTTGCAATAATTTTTAGTTTAGAATCTGTCGCGGTTGTAAACTTCGAGTTGAAACTCTAAATTCAAGTTTTCTGCTGTATTCCTAAATACTAGAATACGTCATATCTTGATGTAATCTTCACAACCCTATCTAGCCACCGTAGGAATACGTGGAAACCCTGATTGAATATAATGATATATGGTGGTTAGCGTTGTATAACAGCATATAAATAGATTACAGTAGAGACTTGTGAAGTAAATATGACTTGAGTTCTTAATATAATTATAAAAACTCACCTCAACTCAGAAGCAATTTTATAAAAATATAAATTATAATTCATTTCACTAAAGAATTATAATTGCACTCACACCCATATTCACAAAATCGAATATTCGAATCCCTGCTATTAAATACTTATTTATTCTCCATACGTTAAGATTTGCTGATACTTGCCGATTAAATTAAATTACTGATGATTATATTTAATCGACTTCTTAAATAATTTTTTATAAACCTTCCACTTAACTTATTTGACTATCGGATAATTAAATTTACCTACAGGGTTTGACTCGGTCAAAACTTATAAGATTCTTTAAGAGAGTATCGTTAATCTCAATCTTTCGGAGTGCGAATTTCGTCAATAATTAATAATCACCATATAATTAATATCGTTATCCAATTCACCGAGATTATAGATCCGTAAAATATCGCACCCTTTAATTAATCAAAATAACGAATATCAAATATGCGTAAATAATTAATTATTTTAGAATTAAAAGTATAAGCACTCATAATAACCATAGGGTATGAATTAATTTATATAATCAGTATAAAATTAATTACTCCAACGCAGTGACGTTCAATATATACAAAATGTACTAGTACAGCGATTCAAAACAATAGATAACGCTATTATCTGTTATCCGTAACGAAGACAGATCTACTAAAATTTTGCGCTACAGCTGTACCGATGGTGTGTCTAATTTCATCTAAACCGTGAACTAAAAATTTATATTCTATAAAAATCGATAATCTGGTATTTCGTGGGTAAGCCGAACTCTACACACCAAATTAAATACTGTACAAAATAAAAGACACACATGCATAACATTAAATAAATAATAAAATTGTATACATTACTCATTAAAGTTCACATAAAATAAAATAAAATTTTTTTTTATTAAGGGTGATTTGATCTCAAATCCTATATTTAGTACTTGCTTAGAGATAAAAGATAAAGACTACTTAAAATCTTTTAACCCAATAAGTCCCAAATTGTAATTTAATACCCAAATTAATCTTTAAAAACATTATCTTTATTATTCCCACGTACCAATAAGAGAACAACAGCTTCGAGTAATCCTCCTACAAAAATGCAACATCGGTGAATTCATGACTCGTGGGATTAGATTTTTGCCAAATGGATATTTACCGATGGTCATGTTTCCATTTTTTGAGAAATGTTAGATTTCCAATAGATTACTCTTTCTTAAAATTCTTCACCAAATGGCCTTTCTTATTTACCAAATGCCCTGTTTTTTATCTCTATTTTTTTATTTTTGTCAGGAGAAATGGTGATGTCCCCATTTTTAAGACTGGTAAATGAGAAGTGTTCTCATTTTTATTTTTATTTTCTTGAACGGCTCAAGTGTTTTCATTTACCTCACACTAATAAACACTTGTTTGAAGATTTAATAATGAAAAATGAGAACATGTATTATTTACCTATTCAAAAAATAAGAACATGTGTCATTTTTAGCACTGGTAATGAGAAGTGTTTTTATTTACCCCCACACTAATTAACACTTGTTTGAATACTTAGCATTGAAAAATGAGAACTTATGTCATTTACGTGTTCAAGAAATGAGAACATGTATCATTTTTAGCGTTGGTAAATGATAAGTGTTCTCATTTACCCCCACATTAATTAACATTTATTTGAATAGTTAATAATGAAAAATAAGAACACCTATCATTTACATGTTTTAAAAAATGGGAACATAACCATTTATCAATAAAACACAGGGAATCAAAGGAAAAAGAACCAATATATGAAAATTTCAATAAGGCACACCACACTGGAAGAATTATGAAAACTCGAAAGAACTCAATAAATGATATAAAAAATGATGGATAATCCAATCTTGAGAATGCGCAAGCCGGATATGGAAGATCTTAATTGTTACATTTAAAAACCCAATGGTCTGTATTTATTTATAACATATATAAAAAGAAGAATTAATTGGGGATTAGTTCCATTTTAAGGAGATATAAGAGATTTAGTCCCACTTTTAATTTTTTAAAATTTTATTCCAATTTATTAAACGTCATTTTAAAATAGGACAAATATACACTCCGCTAATTAGTATCCTCCCCCATTCCATATCTAATCTCGCTGCTATGGCTAGAGCCCCCAAAACCCTAACTGCTTCAAACAATCTAAACAGATATGGAGCGCCGCCACTCCTCCTTCACCTTCGCACCACCACCATCGTCGCTCCCTCAACCACCGCCTTCGCACTCCTCCTCCTCCACGCCACCGCCTCGGCCTCCATCGCCCTTCTCTCTGCCCCTTGACGACCATCGCCAACCCCCAACGATTTCGCACCACCACCGCCCTCTAGATCTAGACCACCATCGCGCTTGTTCCTTCTCGGTACAAGTTAGTATATTCGTTCAACTAAGAAATTTTCCAGTATATGAATTTGTTTCAAATTGAGAAATTTCTCAGTACAATAAATTTTAACTTAGAAATTTCTCAGTACAAGAAATTTAATTGAAAAATTTCACAATTAAATTTTTTTTATTGAGAAACTTCTCAATTAATTTCTGAGAACTTGTCGGAGAAGGAGGAGGTCGACGTCAGAGATCACCGTGTGACTGGCATCAGCACCGACTGAATTGTTGACATCGGTGCTAGAAAAGAAGTCACTGGCATCAGCACCGGAGAAGAAGATAGAGGACATCGGCGACGGTGCTGAAAAAAATCTATTTCATACAAGATTATAGATAGTTTTAGAACTCTAAACTAGATTAGATTGGAAATAAATTTATTAAAATTTGTTAAATGAGATTAATCATCTTATAACTTTGTAAATTAAGAATGCTGTCAAAATCATCTTTTTTTTAAAAACAAACTTTTTAAAAATGCCAAACATAAACTAAATATAGCTACTAAATCAATCTTGTTCCAATAACGAACACATAGGCATAATAGCAATGGCAATAAGAATGGTACAAAAACGAATATGTGATTCCTCATTCCCATTCCTTTAGTTGGGGGGAGAGACGAACGAAAAAAATTGAGAAAATAGCCTGAGCACAACAAGAGTAAGATAGATTATGAATAATTAATAAATTAAAAGGAAATAATATTAATGAAAAATAAACATAATATAATAAAAGATATTGAAGAATTAGAACCAAAATGATGAAAACTGAAAAATAGAGGTAAAAATTAGGAATAAATGTAATATTTGCAATATTCTTATGTTGTAAAATATTAATTTGATGCATGTATTTATAAATGCGAAGTTGTCTAATTTATATAATTGGGAATGAGGTGTGGTAAATCAAAACACGAAAAGTAAAATTCTATTCCACTCCGCTTGTCATCGAGGACAAAAAAAAATTCGTAAATAATAAAATAAGGGCATACTAGAGGCAGGGCAAGATAAGAATAATTGCCATCCCAAAAACATAGTGAGATCGAATATAAATGTATGATAATTCATTATTAGATAATAAAACAGCGTATAAATAATGACATAATATCACATCTGAATTAATTTTTTTCTTACTAGACAAGCCGCCCATATGCTATCCAATGCTTCATAGAAGGGATAATAATATAAAAACGAGTAAAAGAATCAAATACCAAATTCAAGAAAGTGCTAACATCCTCTTAAGACTTCATCCTTCAGAAGTGTATTTTGTGGGTTAATAATGGGTCCACAATAATATTTTGAATAGTTCTTTTTTTTTTATAAGATTTTAAACGATCCTTGAAAAGACTATTCATGTGAAAATTTAATTTAATTGAATGTCGAATACATGAACAAATCACATTGGCCAATAATATAAAAAGGAGTAAAGAAATCAATATGAAGTGCAGGAAAGCAATAACATCCTCTCAAGACTTAATCTCTCTTAAAAACTGTATTTTCTAGGTTGATAGGGCCCAACAATTATTTGAATCATTCAATCTTTTAGGCCACCCTAAAAAAACTACTCATATAAAAATTCAATTTAATCGGATGTTGATAAGTGCATGAACAAAATGTGACTAGTTCAAGTATTTATCCATATCCGATCAAATTGAGTTTTTACCTGAATAGTTTTTTTAGTGTGGAATATGTGTAATCAGTTTAGATCATCATTGTGGGCCCATTAATGACCCACACAATACAAAAAATGCCCAAACTCAAGTGTCCATATCTGGGATCCCTAGTCCTTCAAAAGCCATCATGATATTCATCATTCCATATCCCTAGCTACCAAAATTAGAATAAATCAACAAAACAATGATCCAGGAGTCCCCAGAAAACCAATGTATATTAGTAGCTCAATCATGACTCACTCCCAAGATGAAGATGTGTTAAACAAGGCTCATCAGAACTTCGAATTCAAAGCACTTCTATTTAGATTTCTTTTGTTGATCAGAAACCCTCGACCCCATAATCTTACAAACAGGTTGATCCTTTGATTGAATAAGCTTTAAAGCCGGATGAACCTTGAGGTCCCCCATCACAAGCTTTTGGCCCACGTCCAACTCGCTCAGATCCACGTCAATATAGGGAGGGATGACATCTGCCGGGCAAAGGTACTTGACAGTCCTCTTTATTATGTTCAAATAAGCACCTGTTCAAATAGTCATAATATGCCATGAAATTGGATTCAGAACAGACTATTTGGAATACAAAAGCTGATATATCAGATATAGTAGAAACCAAGGCAAATGGATATAGGGCTGCAAATCCTAAAAAAAAAATTCATAAAAAACACATCTTTAAATTGTACTTTGAGCAGTCCGGGAAACATGAAAGATGGTCACTAGCAAGCATATTGATGCAAGTTGTGCTACCAAGATCTGAAGTTTGAACCCTGAGGTCTGGTAAAGGCCCTGGTTTTGTGTTCAAGTGGATGTTAGTTCAAGTCATGTTTGGGACTACTGGAGGTTTGTCCGGTCGTTAATTTCAGGACCCGTGGGATTAGTTCTTAGATGTCCTAGTGTGAGGCAACTTAGGCACAATTGGGCTGCGCTGGGGGGAGACACCTGGGTTCTCAAAAAAAATTGGTCTACAGTCCGGACTTCAGCACAACTGCACTGCACCGCACGACCCCAATCCTCAGGGCAAATCCAGGTCAGAGCATTGACATATCCATCCATACCCAAGGCAATCTCCCCTACTGAATTTACTATAAAAAAGGACAATAAAATACCTCCTCCCACCCACCCAATTTCTTGTGTCAGGAGGTGAAAAACTACTCGCATTTGACAAGCTTGAGGAACTTAACAGGCTTGGAAGAAAATTTAGTTAGAATTTTAATTAGTACATCACAAACCATGTACTCTGATGAAAAGCAGTTGCCAACTCTAAAGGCACCATAGGATACGTGGTTTCACTAATGTACAGTGCCTGTAAAGTAAAAAATCACCCTCTTTGATTAAGATTTTTAGAAATTAGAAAAAGGTAATTCAGAACATCCACCCAAATGTTTCTTCAGGACCATCATACCCTAGACACAAAGCATGCCAGTCCTGCAATATTTCCTGTTTGGTAAAAACTGAATATTTAAGAACGGAAAAAAACCACATTCTGTCATGTCACAATAGCATTCGGCGCTAATTTAAGAATTTCTAGCTTATAGAACCTTCTTAAGTGAATTTTCAATTATAAGTGGTTTGCTTGGTAGAGGATCTGCACAAAAGGGTTCAAACTTAAGCCCTTAATTGTGTTATCAAAATACCTCGTATTTTCACTGTTTTATTGATTCAATCAAGTTAAGCAAAGCCCACATCACAAGCTCCAGAGTCAGAGCAATAAACGAAGCTGGATGGCCAATGCCGTGTGTAGCTATTCTTGATGTTTCAGACTTAGCTCACGATATTTTTGCTAGTAATTCAGTTAGTATGTCTCCAAGCTTAATCCCTAGTCAGTTTGTGACATACCCATGACAGCAGTTTCATGCTGATTTGATGCCAATCAACTGATGGTCTCCAGTATAACAAAATTAAGTAAATTTAGATCCTAGCTATTCAGTGACTCCCTTTCACAATAACCTTAGAACCCAACATCTTAAAAAATTTCAAATTAGGACCCCAATAACCACAAAAGAATATGAAATGTTACTCAGTTTCTGCAATGCATTAAAAGAATAGATCACAATCACACACTTAAAATATCACTAATAAAATCTACGATATTCTAAAAATCTCATAGCATTTGATACCACCCCCATATTTTAATTCACACAATGCAGAAGGTAGTTAAGAAATCTTAAAATAGAGACACAAAAAGGGACTAACTACAAACTTTATGTTGCGGAGATGAACTTAAGTAACGAGAGAATTATTAAGGAGTGAAGTACATAAAGTAACTTTTTCCTATCAAATATCAAAATATTTTGGGTAAATTACACTGACCTCCCCTGAGGTTTCTGACAAAAAAAGATACACCCTTTGTGATTTCTAAAACGATACTAACCTCCCTTCTATTTTAGTTTTTACATCAAATTAACCCAACTGTTAATCCTCCGTTACTAACTTAACGAAAATAAATTGATTCTGTTTATTTTTTTACTGATTTTCCTATTTTACCCCCCTCTTTCTCTCTTTCAATTAATTACTGCAAAATAACTGCAAAGCTGCTTCTTTCCCCCTTTTTTCCTTACTTTCTCTCAATCTCATCTCTCTCTCTCCCCAAATCACTTTCTCTTCTGCAACTCTCTCTCTCTCTGTATCCACCGTCAACTTCAACGGCGAGACACTCGAGAGCCCTCACTACTTCTCTACCCTCCGCCAGGTGGAGCACACTACCGCCGAGGTCGCCCTCAACCCCCTTGCCACCAGGATCCTCATAAGTAACGCGATCTCCACCCTGTCGACCGCTGCACTTCAAAGGCGTGTTTGGCCCGAAAACAAGTGGAGCGAAACAGATCCGATCCTGGAATGTTCATCGTTACCTACACCAACGAGCACAACCACCCTATCCCCGCCCACCGGAACTCACTCGCTGGAATCACCCGCCAGAAGCCTGTCACCGTTCCAACCACAACCGCCGGTGAAACTAACATACCCTCTTGCTCCACGCCGTTATCGCCGCCGAATCACTCCCCGGTGGAAGACAGAGCGGAGAACAAACAGGGGAGAGAAGATCTGATGGGAGGCGACGAGTTTGGTGTCTCCAATATGGTCGCCGACGATGATTTCTTTGAGGGTCTGGAGGAGATAACTGGCCTGGACACCTGAGATAGCTTTCCCGATCACTTACCGGCGAGTTTGCCATTTCCTTGGGTGGTCTCCACCGCCGACGATGGTGGGTGACTCGCCGGAAACCTAATTCCCTGACATCGAATGCAAATGATGCTTTCTTCACTTTCACTTTTCTTTTCTTTTCTTTACTTTTTTTTATATATTTAAATTCATCTTTTTATGTCCGCAAGGGAAAAAGGAATTTTATCCAGTGGCAAAGAATCTTGGAATTACAATGTTTTGCATCTTGAAACCAACCAGTTAATTCAATTTCCTCCCCACCTTCCATATTATAGCGAGTCTAGTAGAGGCAAAAAGGAATTTCTTTCCATGTTTCTTGATGCATTGTATAATAATTACACAAGTTTAGTTCCTCACAATCCTCATCAATATTCCTTCTAGGCTGTTCGTATCTACATTCATGAATACATATATGTGAGGTGAATGGTTATCAAAATCATACACACACTCTGTGTACAATGAATTTGGGAGTTTATTTTGGATGGGTATTTATGTCTTTTATTAAAAGAATTTAACAGAGTTTGCTTTTTCCACTGACAAGGGAGATCGGTGATATTTCAGAAACCACAGAAGATATACCTGTTTTTGTCAGAAATCTCAAGGGAGATTAGTGTAATTTATCCAAATATTTTTTGAATCACAAATAGCCCAAATAATTGCACGATGCATTAAAAACAATTAACTTGTATGGATTTACTACAGTTAATTTTAACATTTTAACTATATATAGCATTTTTCATTGCTTTTTGGAATGAAACTCTAATTTTCAATTGTCTGGCTATAAATTCTGCAAGAATATTAGGGTTTTCATAAGGTTTTGCAATTCTTGCGACTAGTGACACGTTCTCTCTTTGTTGGGCTCATATTTTATACTAAGAATCTTCAGAGGTGTGTATGGTGTATTTATATGTTTTAAGCTTCAAGGGGCCAATGCTTACCCCCAACCCCCTTTTGCTTCCGCCATTGCCAAAGGCCACATATACCAGTTTAAGTAGCAAACAGCAATGGCCGAAAATGGTTCTCAAAAAGAACCAGAAAATACTTTCCATTTAAATCGCACCTATGCAGTAGCTCAACTCACTGCCTATTTCAAAATATAAGGGGGATATACAATAGAGTCAAAGATTTTGCTTGGTACCTTATTAGGGGAAAAGCATAGCAAAGAAAATTGTTTTAAGAAAGTAATCAAGAGTCATCCGACTACTCATGGTTGTAGTATATCTGATTTTTAATCGACTCAAAACAAAATAAGAGAGAAATTACCCCCCAAAAAAATTTAATTACCGAAACAAAAAACCAAAGAGAGAATTTATGTTCAACAAATATACACCCATGCCGCTTGAGTAAGTATTAAACAAAGGAAAAGCTCTAATATCTAGCTAAAAAAAAACCTTACAACTTTTGTACAAGGTCGTATGATAAGAGGTTCCTTTCTCAACATACCTTTTTTTAGTCCTGGTGAAACATCTTCTCCTCTAAATAAGAGAGGAACCTCAACCTTCAACAGTGCATGTGATGGTGCCCTTATGAAGGTCACATTAAGTACTGCATCTGTGCCAGCATGCAGATGAATCTGCAACAACTAGGAAAAGATAAAATTAGAATAGGCAGACTAAGGAAAAATTCATACGATAAGATGTGCGTTACAAGCACTAACCATTCTTAAAACTAAAAGAAATTAGAAAACAATTCCTAAACTAGAATGAACATATGCTTCATATGTGCCCCAATCAACAGGAGTTCCTTTTTGTACTCCAACTAAACTTCTCACACACACCAATCTAGTTATAGTTTTAGGTCCACCAATAAACATTCCCACAGTCCCTATTTTGACAGCATGTGTAAAAATATACAGAAAAGTACTCAGTTAAATTTATGAACAGCAGCATTCAGACACCATTCTTTTTGTTAGCACATAGTTATACTACTAAAAATCAGTCATTCTTGTAAAACTATAAATTAAAATGATAAACCATCTCTCCCACTCGGGGGAAAAGTGGGCAACCACAACTGCAGATGAGTATTGGAAGCCTGCATTTTTTCAGCAGACTCATGATTGGCATATAATATCATAATCCTGGCCTAACCAAGTTACAGGTCAAACCATTATCCCCAAAATCCCTGTGGCTTGAAAGGAATCAGATCAACTCTTTCTTTGCATCATTACGAATGTCACTTAAGGTGAAACCATGCTTTGCAAGCACAGACAGCACCTGCAGTATCCGAGGCAGCATTCACTTTCCACCCGGTGGCAGCTCACTCTGTTTTCATGCGCTCCTTTCAACCTCAAGATTATTGCAGACTAGTCCAAGTTCCACCCCCAACCCCCCAACCCCCCCACGCGGAGCGTAGTTCCAACTTTTCATTCATCTGTTGCCATTTTTTACAGGTGTTTATGCTACCTTATTTTTTTATGCATTTCTATAGATCATCTCAATAAATGTTCATTAATATCTGCTCAAATTGGAGATTGCTAACGTTAGTTCTAACGAGTTACTCGTGGTTTTCCACCCTGGCATATTCACCCAGCCTTTTTACTAAATTTATCATGTTTATTATTCCAGATTATCATTTTCTTATCCTTCTAACTTCTCATATAGTATGTTTCCTGGGCTGTGAGCAATGGCTAACGGTTTAGTTGGTTTGCAGGCACAAGTGCTCAGCATGCTTCAAGCAGTACAAGAAAAAGGAGCATCTTGTTGGACACATGAGAGCTTCATACCACTCCGTTCATCAGCCAAAGTGTGGTGTGTGTCAAAAGCATTCCAAAACCTTTGAATCATTGAGAGAGCATCTTACTGGTGAGTGTTTTCATTTCCCCCCTGGTCCTAGATAATGTAACTTGTAATATTTCCATTGATAATTTTTTGTTGGTTCTTTTCTTTTTAACAACCCTCTCTAATTTTTAGGCCCATTGTCTAAAGCAAACTGTTCAAAGATCTTTGCTGACCAAGGTTGCAGCCTCTGCATGAAAATTTTTGACAGCCCGGGTAGTCTTAGCAAGCACAAAGAAATATGTCAACTATATGCCCCTGCGCCCCTTGTGAGTTGTTCATAGAAATTTTCAAGTGTTGATTATTCAAATGAAGAAATTTCTGTTTTTATGTTTGCCCACAGTGGGGGGGTGCGGGGAACCTTGTTCGGTCCAAAACAGAAAGCTATAATATACACTTTTATTTATTATTCATCTGTATAGATTTCCTAACATTAAATATTTGCATTTATCTCATTCAGGGAACACTGGTTATGCCCTGTACAAAATCTCAAGTTGATATGTCAGCTGCAAACAATGGGCACTACAGCACAAGTCCCAAAGCAGTTGCAATAGATTGTGAGATGGTTGGTGGTGGAAGTGATTGCTCACTTGACCTTTGTGCTAGGGTGTGCCTGATTGATGAAGATGAAAACCTGATTTTCCACACTTATGTGCAACCTCAAATTCCCATCAGTGATTACAGGTACTATGTACTTTTTGTTTGTTTGGCCCTAGGTATTTCAGAAGACTGTTGTGAGAGGGCTTGGTTATGAGTTCGATATTTGCATATATTTTTTGTTGCCCAGATATGAAGTTACTGGTATAACGGAAGAGCATCTGAGGGATGCCATGCCTCTCAAAGAAGTGCAGGAAATACTCCAGCAAATCTTGCATAATGGAGAATCCATTGGAAGAATAAGGTTGGATGGTGGAAATGCTAGACTTCTAGTGGGCCATGACCTACAGCATGACTTGGATAGCTTGAGAATGAATTATCCAGATCACTTGCTTAGGTAAGCTCTTTTCGTGCTGGCGAACTGAGCAAACTTATCAGCTGTAATAGAGGAATATTCCAGCACACTTGTCCCCTAGGTAATACTAATTCAGAAACTTTTTGACCTAATAAACCAATAAACTCATTATAGATAAACCCATAACTTGATCCGGTTCCACATTTAATTGAATAAAATCTTGATATAAATCATGTATAACGAGTTTAATTGAATAAAATCTTGATATAAATCATCTAGTCAAATCAGTCCATTATATCTTTTAGAAACCGAGTATCCACCTTTCCTGAACATAAAATTTCTCTTCAATTTAATTGCAATAGATTCTTCCTGGCTTGCTTTAAACTTCACCTGATTTGCTTATGATTCTATTTCTTTTTCTCCATAAATGGAAAAAAATATAGTATCTAGAAACAATGTTAACTTCTGCAGACAGCACATTTTTTTGTTATGAAACCATCCCATGTATATAATATATTTATGTGAATTGATATGCTGTGCTGAAGAATATGGATTTTCCCCTTGCTTGGGTGTATCTATGTACCCCTTAACGTGCCTGGCGAGTGTGTAGGGGGTCATTGTGGTGTAGAAGTTAATATATTTGCGCTTGTTGCCGGACAGCCAAAAAGCAAATGGGTTCTACAGATCCATGTCTGTAATAGACATCTAACTTTGCTGCAACTCTTGCCTTGTCGGCTTCTTTTTTCCCTCCATTCCCCCCATCTCAAATTGGCCTTCCTTGGCAGAAGTGTTCGGCTATCATTTTGGTAATACCATTGCTTGGCCTATATTTTACTTTTTGGCCATTACCTTGTGAGACTATCTTTTGTTGCACCCCATATTGGAATGAGTAATTTTCATGCTGGTGAAATTGGACACTGAATTAAAACATTGGCACGGTTTAAGTCTTTTTCTTGGTCATAGACTCATGGTATTCTTGCCTTCCCCAAATTTAGAATTGTGTGACTGGAACTGAATTGTCAGAACTTTGCTTTCTACTTGCTGCTTGTTGAGCAGAAAATTCCCCCCCTTTTTTTTTGCTTACATCTATTTCTCTCTCTCTGCAGGGACACTGCCAAATATCGTCCACTTATGAAAACAAATCTGGTCAGCCACTCACTCAAGTACCTCTCTCGGACATATCTAGGGCAAGTTACTCTATTTTCTGGTTGCCTTCTTTATTTCTTCTTGTCTATAATTTTTAATGTTTCTTGACCATGCAAATTCTCTTCTTAGTTTTACTTACTGCCCTCATTTAATAGAGACTTATAATGTTTTGTTTTTTTCAAAACGAAAAAAACAAACAAATGAGTCCTCCTCCTTCAAATTAAGTTTCTGTCCTATGATCTGATGAGTATATATAGATTTGGCTTTTAGTCCTTGTACTGGTTTGGAACTGATAATCTCATCCTGGGAATCTTGCAAGCCCCATCTCAACTTTTAATTGGGAAAATAGATTGGGCTTTTAATTCTTTGCTGCTGTAAGTTATTCAAAACCCAACCTGTTTTATCGAATTTTGAGATTTTGGATCTCCTTCACAGACCCTATATGAAAAGGGAATGACTTGGTTGCTTACAAATTTACAATCTTATTGTATTTTCGAAGCTAGTCAAAACAGTTATATGATATCTTGTAAAGGTATTTTTGCTTCTAGATATTCCAGTTTTGCTTTATTATCTTGCAGTTTTTGGCTTTACAGGTATGATATCCAGTCAGGGGTGCATGATCCATTTGTGGATTGTGTCTCTGTAATGAGGTTGTACAAGAGGATGCGCACTCAAGATCATCATGTCGAAGAGCTGGGAGCATCCATTTCGGCTCTACATTCTCAAAATTCGATTACCAATAGTTATGATTCTTGGAAACCCAAGGAACTTGAGAGTATGACCCCAGACGAACTTTTTCAGATTTCAAAATCAAACTATCAATGTTGGTGTTTGGATTCAAGGTGAGAATCTCAGGTTTGACGGAAAATATTCTCATTGTCCCTAAAATCATTAATTTTTGTGGATCATGGTTGTGATATATATATGTATATGTATATGTATATATTTCATTGGATCTGGTTGTTAATATGGTAAGAAATGACTTTTTCTGGTAGTTAATTTGGTAAGAAACTATTATTCCTGGAGTTGGGAGTTTCTACTATGAGAAAATTTCTTCAATGTCTAGCTATTATAAGAAAGACAGCAGGTTTACCAACAAATTGTCTTGGCGGAGAAAGACCTTTTGTATCTATTTTGCTAATTTATCGATCCATACTGTTTGATTTTGGCAGATACATGATCATATCACCAATATTGATGCATTTTTCAATACCGCAATTTAGAACCTTGCATCTTGCCTCATCTCCCTCTCTAACCCATTCCTTTCCTCCAACTCCCTTCCGTCAGTTGTGCTGCCCCTTTCTTTCTCAATCACATTACGCCACGCCCACCGCCAGTTTTAGTATGGGTCAAAATGGGTTGCCTCTTAACAAAATAAGTGATTCTTAGCACACAGATGATGAATGACTCACCAAATTCAGATAAGAGATGATTCTACGTCCGCATATGACTAATCAGAGTTTTTGCTCTTGTTTTTTTTGTCTGTGTTTAGTTAGTCATTCATCATGTGTAATCAACATTTTTCTAAGAAAATAGATATGATAACTCAATTTTGCCAATTTAGGTGGAGGTTTACACCGAATTTTACATGTGCAATTTCATATAGGAAACTGCATCCAGTTTGAGACTCAAGATTAAGGTTTTGTTTGGCTTTACAAGTTCAACTTTTAAGTGTTTTCTAACTTTTTATAGTTTCGTCAAAAAGTTCTATTTTTTATTTATAGGCATCTAAAATGTAAAAATATTTTGATTGAATTCAAGTGGAAATTACTAAAACATGAGGAAATTATGTTGACTGAAACTTAGGCCTTAATTGCTAACTAGTTTAAAGTTAGTTCTTTGTTTTTTTTAAATCAAAAAGTTAAATTGAATTCAAAGTAGATTGTTTAGTAATTTAGTTTTTAAGTTAAATTTTTTTTAAAAGTTATTGTTTGAGTAAAAAGTTAGTTATTTTGCTTTTTTTGTTCAAAGTGACAATTTTAATTTTTTATATATTTGATATTAACAATTATATGTAGTTGATAGCGATAGTAAATAAATTATGAATAAGGGGTATTATTGTTTTTTAAAAGTGGTAAGAGTTTGAATATAATATTTTGAGAGTTTGTGTTTTGATTTGATTTTTGAATTTTTTAGTTTTTTTTAGTTTTTTTGGTTTTTTTGCTAAATATGTAATTTTAATTTTTTTGAAGTTTTTAGCTAAAAAGTTAAAGTTGTTAATTAGGGCATTAGCCTTTTTTGATTTTTTAATAACCTGAAAAGTTTTAGAATTTTTATTCTTTGGTATTTTGTAAAGAGAGAAATCTAAAAAAGTAAAAAATAACTGAAATTATAAATAAAATTATTAAATACGAAAAAACCAAAGAAGAAAACACTGCTATTCGAAGCCGAGTTTTACTCATCAATCATCATGCTCCGTGTTTGTGCCTCTTCCAATCAAATACTCTCTTAAAAATCAACTAAAAATTCATTAAAAAAAAAGCTAAGAATGTACAAGATTTTTTACAAAGAGGTTTTTTGTGCGCATGCTATTTAAAAATTAAATTTATAATTTTAGATGCTTTTATGTCACTTTGCAGATGCTTTGATGATAATTTTTCAATTTTCTAAACATCGCTGTGTGATAAATTTTTTTTTATAGTAATATGTGAAATTTCTTGAATTATAATTTATGCACATTAAATATATTTAAAACATATATAATATAAAATATATAGATTTTTAATTAATTAATACTACGTTATTTTTTTATATTAAATAAATAATTTATATATTTAATATATAATAAATATATACAAATATAAAATTTTAAAATGTTTCGAATATTATGTATTTTGCATTTGAGACTCGAGCTTGTCATAGTATTCAAATTGTATTGTGTATGATATCTCCTAATCCAAATTAAAATCATATAAGAGTCCTAATAAGAAAGTTGAGCATGGAAAGAAACATTGAATTTTGATTATTGACAACCTAAATATTAGAACAGATAACCTAAGCAAAAAGATCTAACATGAAATGAGAGATGTGCACTAAAAAAATTAAATTCCTATCCAAATTTCTCAAGAATTCAATACTTAAATTAACAAAATATTGATAGAGTAGTTTTTGTTTTGGTAAAATACCATAATGAAGTATTTTATTTTAAAGATATTTTTGAGTAAATCAAGGTCGTGATAGAAATGACAATAAGGTGAAGCAGGTTGGGTTGAGCTCTTTATTTTCGTTCTATATTTGATTGGAACAGAAATAAAAAAAAATATTAAAAAAATAATAGAGAATGAAACATGAACGGAGAGATTTTTTTGGATAGTTTTTAAAATTTAAAAGGGTGATAAAAATTAAAAATCATATAATAAATAAAAAAATAATAATTGATGAATTAATAGAATTAAAAATAAAAAATATAAAAAACAAAAAAAATTAAAAATAAATATAATATTTTAATATTTTAAACTTATCATATTTATAAAATCTATATTTTATATATGTATTTATATTTAAAAAATATTTATTTTATACAATGGAAAAATGAGCAAAAAAAAGGGCGAAAAAAACAAATGCTATCCTCACCCCGTTTATTATCAAGGACGGAAAAAATTTATACAAAACGGGGTGAGAGAAATTGTCATTCCTAATTCTCGAGGTACTTGCATTTATATATATTTTTTCTATTTTTAATAATTTTTTTTAACATTAGTCTAAACAAATATATTTTTAAAACTTATATTGTAAGAATTCAAATAATGTATTTTAAATTTAAAAATATATCTATTTAGTTTGTGTTTAGATTAATTTTTTTTTACTTAAGTGAAGTTTTTTAACATTAACCTAAATAAGTGTACTTTTTAATTTTTTCTTGTCACAAAAATGTAAAAGTAATTTTTTTTTATTAAAATCTAAACGAAGTTCATATAAGACAAAAGAAGTCAACTTAGCAAGTTTTTTGATTTTTAAAATTTTTTTTTATTTCTAGTAAATTTTTTTATAGGAACCAAAAAAGAAAAAATTTTAAATAAAAATATAAAAAAAAATTTATAAAAGACAAAAAAATGCTCCAAAAAAACCCACAAGAATTTTTAGTCCAAACATTGGCTTAGCGTTTGAAATTTTTAAAAAATTAGGGTCTTTTTGGGCAAAAAATAGCTTTTATATTAAGATTATTTGGTATCTCTAAAAAATTCTTTCTAAAAAAAACTTATAAACATTCTAAACATTTTAACTTTTTTTATAAAATAAAATAATTATAATATCTTTAATTAAAAAGTTAACTTTACTTCTAAAAATAAAAAATCATGCCACTCTCCAAACACAATTTAAAATAAAAAACTAAAAAACATATTAAATATTTTAACAAAAAACCAAAAAAAAAAAACCATACAAAAACTATCTTAAATAATTTAATTTTTATATTATTTAAAAAAAATTAAATCTATTAAAAATTAAATTTGTTTGACATCTCAAACAAAACCTTCGACTAAAGTAAGAAAAATTACTACTAATAAAAAAATGATCAAAAAAATCTAAGATAGATAAAAAATTTATTTTAAAACTTTTATATAATTTTTTATTTTTAAAACTTTTATAAGATTTCTTACTGTTTTTCATATTTTTTAAAATTTATTAATAAAAAACATATTTTAGTATTCGTTCTACCATAACAAAATAAAAAAAAATTAAAAGGAAAAAAAGCGGCTAAAAAAAATATTAAAAAAGGCATACCAACCAAACAAAGCTTGC
>JAOTRH010000018.1:17227479-17246026 GCA_034768845.1 Heliamphora exappendiculata | reverse complement strand
CACGAGAGAACAAAACACATTGAGATTGACTGCCATTTTGTCCGTGCGGAATATCAGAAAGGTGTTGTGAATTTTGGATCAGTCCCTACAGGAGATCAGGTGGCCGATATTTTTACTAAATTCCTGCCGGGTTCACGTGTCTCATATTTATGTAACAAGCTGTGCATGGTAGATATATATGCTCCAGCTTGATGGGGTGTTAGATATATATGTATCTTAGTAGTATCTTTACTATTATTTTGTGTATGTGAGTGTAGAGATGCAATAGTGTGGCTTAGCTTTTTATTATAAATAAGGGTATTCGCCTATCCTTTTGGGTACGGCTTTCCATTACGGTTGACACATCAGACCTATACCAAATCAAGGAAAAAGGAAGTTTTTTCACCAAATTTGGTGGAAAGAAGCTTTGGGTCAAGTTTGGACTTTTTAAGAAAGATTTGATGAAATGTTTAAACGAGGAAGAGTTGGAGCATTTGATTTTTTTCATAAAAAATGGTTTAAGATGTGTTTTGAGGATAGTTGGGATTTTTTTAAAAGATTTGATAAAAGATTTACTTATGACCATTGGAGTATGTAGTAATTAAATGAAGGTTTTAACCAAAAATTTTACTCAAGTTTGATGAAAGAAAAGATGAATGGTTGGAGATGGCCTTAAAAATGTGTTTTACATAAGTAGTTTTTGAAAAATAATACTTTCATCTTATGGGATGCTTATAACCTGAAAACAGGACATTCTAATGATGTAATTTATAAAAGCCTATCCCTATCCTACCACAAATAAGGATATGTGGAGTAATATGTTCTCGTTCCCATTCCCATTCCCGTTCCCGTTCCCATTCCCATTCCCATTCCCATTCCCATTCTTCGTATTGGAATGACTCGTGTTCTGAGTAACATGGGTTTATTCATACAGAATTGTACTAATATACAGTTGGTTAGAGAAAACGCGGATTCACCTTTCTTTGTATGCAGAAGCCTATTTTCACATAAGCTGCAAAGTTTGTGGACAAAACAGAGGAATAATTGACTAGTAGAATGGCCAGAAGATTCAGCTAGTTTCTTGGAGGCATAAGCCTATTGAGTAAGCAAATATCCATCAAAATCAGTGTACAAGGAAGGAGATAGACATCCTTTTCTTCTCCTTGTTCCAATACTCTGCTTTATTCATTTATTTTTTGGGTGGGGGGCAGGTTAATTAAGCATATATTATCCAAAACAATGGATATACAACAAGGCTTGATGCACAACCCCAAAGTGGCAAACAATATGATGGTAGAGAACTAGAGCAAACCATCAAAAAATAAAATAGAATGCCAAAAAAATTAAGCCTAAAAACTCTCACAGCCGTAGAGTTAGGAAAAAGCACAATAACTCATAATCCAAGAAAACACAACCTTCTACTTTTTAGAAGGCGTTGAGCGCTGAGCATGATTTCTTAAACTTGTTAGAAGGGATAGCTACAATTTTTTCTCTGGCAAGCTTAACAATGTCAATTCTCTCTAGAAGCTTCTTCTTATTTTCATCACTTGAAGAATACTCTGATTTCATTCTTCAAGATTTTTGGAGATGTACGCCTTAGCTTTCATAGATCTCCCCCGTGTTATATACTGTTTTATCTGATATGTTTTGGTTAATAGTCCAACGGGATGCCGGTTATCAACCCGTAAGAAGCTAGATTTTCAATTATTAATCCCATATTTAATCCAATGCTGAGTTTTCTCAGTTGTAAACACTTTGCTGAGTCTACGCAAAGAATCACTGGATAATTTTACTCTTCTAGATTTTGGCTTACGAGTATCTTAATTTTGTAATATGAGGGATTGGCTTAAAGAGTATCTTAATTTTGTAAACCTTTCAATGGGTCATCCCAACGTGAGCTGCACATTCAACAAAGTCATCAAATGGGTCATCCCAACATGAGCTGCACATTCAACAAAGTCATCAATCTTCATTAATCCGTGCTATGAAGTTCATATCTAATGATTTTTCCTTTACTTTTTCTCCTAACGTGTCAAAATTATAAAGCGTTGGATATTACTGAAAATGGTTCAGTTGTTTGTGTCCTATTAGTTGCAATTTGAAATTTGAATGCCAAAAACTTCTCCTGCACCCCAAGCATTCATATCATTTACAATTCAATAATTTTCATATACTGGGTGTTTAATACCTTCTTACTATTTTTTGCTTTAGCTAGGCAAGTTACTGGGGGCCAGTTCTTTATGCTCTGCTTTGAAGTTTTTACTTTGTTTGATGTGAGGAAGGTCTGTAATTTGTCAAGATCGGGTGTTGCTACAACCTGTCAAAACAAGATTCATTATAGTAATAATTTATTAATTCTAGGCAATTTCAAAATGCTATCCATGACCTGGAAATGAAGTAAAATTTTGACGCAAACTGACCTACTAAGGTAGATGTCATTTGGATTACACGTGCGTGTATGAACTTCAATAGTTCCTTTAGTTGGCTTCATTTACTTAGGTACCAACAGGAAATTGTTTGGGCCAGAGTCTATAAAATTCAAAAGTTCCTTTAGTTGGCTTGATTTACTTACCAGCGGAAATTGTTTGGGCCAAAGTCTATAAAATTCAAAAGTTACTTTAGTTAGCTTGACTTACTTTGGTACCGAGAGTAAATTGTGTGAGCTTTCTGGATGAAGAATTAGGATTTGTGTAACTGAAATGGAAGACTAATTATCAGAAAAAATGATGCTTTCAAGTATAAAGTTTGAAATATTTTATTTTTTTGATATTCGTCATGATGCTGTTAATGGCTATTAGCCTATTGTCTATTACTATCAACCTATTTTTTCTACCTTGGCTTTTATTGATTCATATCTTATGCCATACCTTCTGGTATCGTTTTCTCAAGTGTCTCTATACAATTCTAACCTTTTTATATTGTTTCTCTTATCTGCACATTTCTCCTGCTCTTGATATGTTTCTCATCAATTGATGCATTTCTTTTTATCAACCTTTACATGGACAAAATGTACCATAAAATACAAAAAGAAAGAGAATGCTCTCTAATACTTGTTAGATTAGGAATGGCAAGCCCAACGGCGGGAAAAAACAAAGGAGTTGCATCGAAGGCGTCAAGAGGAAGATGAAGAGGAGGAAAGTAAGGTTGAAGAATATCGTGAAATTGGCCTGCGGTTGAAAGACTATCCTGAAGATGAAGTTCGAAAAGCAAGGCAGCTGGTTTCAAGCTTTATCAGATCTGCTGAAGAAGTGGAAGAGGTAATCTTTTGGCTACAGTATCTGAATTTGGGTTAAGTATATTTGTCAAATCTTCCAACCAAACAGCATTCGAGGTGCCATAGTCTGGTGATTGTCCCCACTGATTCTATTAAATATACTGGAAGCATAGAATTTGGTAAGCGCTATAGATCTAGCTTACATTGTAGTATGTTTGTGAGTTCTGGATTCCAAAGCAAGATAGTTAAATGTAGAAACTTGTTAGAATTATTGCAGAGAATGGGAGAGAAAAGGAGGAAGAGAGAGAATCAGAATAACAATGAATGAGAGCGCAACAACTTAAGGTTTACACCCTATCACTTGTTATTTATAATAGAACTAAGAAATACTAAAAATACAATAATACCCTTAACACTCCCCCTCAAGTTGAGGTGTAGATATTTTTTATGTCCAACTTACATACAATGGGTTGAAATATTTTACTACTAAGCCATTTAATAAAAATATCTACTAATTGATTTGCAGATTTCACAAAGGGCATACATATTGATCCGTAACACAATTTTTCCTTGATAAAGTGTCGATTCTATATGTTTTGTTCTGTCATGCTGGACAGGGTTATGAGCAATATTAATGGCAGTCTTGTTGTCACAGTACAACTTCATAAATTTGTCGTACTCAATACCCAAATCTTTTAATAAGACTTTGAGCTAAATGAGTTCGCAGATGTCATGTGCTATAGTCCTATACTCAGCTTTTTCACTTGATCGAGCTACTACTTTCTGCTTTTTACTGCGCCAAGTAATCAAATTACCCCCTACAAATGTGCAATACCCAGATGTAGATCGTCTGTCATCAACTGAACTAGCCTAATCTGCATCTGTAAAAGTTTCTAATGTCAAATGACCGTGACGAGAGAATAAGAGCCCTTTACCAGGGGCAGACTTAAGATATCGCAGAATACGATAAGCAGCGTCAAGATGTACACTACGAGGATCATGCATGAACTGACTGACAACCCCCACAACGTATGCAATATCAGGTCTGGTGTGAGACAGGCATATTAATCTTCCCACAAGCTGCTGAAATTGGTCCTTGTCGACAGGTTCTCCATCACCACTATGGAGTCAATGATTAGCCTTGATAAGTGAAAATGCAGGTCGACATCCCATCATACCAGCTTCATCTAGAAGGTCAAGAATATACTTTTTTTGGAAAATAAAGATCCCATTATCCGATCTAGCCACCTCAATTCCAATAAAATATCGTAGTGCCTCCAGATCTTTCATCTCAAATTCTTTTGCTAGAATTGCCTTAAGACGAGATACTTCCTCATAATTATTACCTGTCATAACTATATTATCAATATAGACAATAAGAACAGTGATCTTATTATTGCCTTGCTTGATAAATATAGTATGGTCTGCTTAACTCTGTCGGTACCCAAATCTTAGTATGACCTTGAAGAAATGATCAAACCATGCTCGAGGAGACTGTTTTAGTTCATATAAGGCATTCTTCAATTTGCACACCTTCCCTTCAGTTTCACGAGATGAGAATCCATGTGGTACATCCATATATACTTCTTCTTCTAGATCTTCATGAAGAAATGCATTATTCACATCCAACTGCAGGAGAGGCCAACCCATATTAGCGGCACAAGATAAGAGTACCCGAACTGAGTTCATTTTGGCTACTGGAACAAAAGTCTCTTGATAGTCAATACCATAAGTTTGAGTAAAGCCTTTAGCAACTAGCTTTGCTTTGAATTTCTCAATTGATCCGTTTGCCTTATGCTTTACTATAAAAATCCATTTACACCCAACTGCCTTCTTCTCTTTTGGAAAAGAAACCAACTCTCAAGTACCGTTCTTTTCTAAGGCTGTCATCTCCTCAATCATAGCCTTCTTCCACTTAGGATCCTCAATGGCTTCTTTCCAACCCTGTGAAATCAATATAGAGGACAATGAGAAGACAAAAGCACGATATGGGACTGATAAAGAATTATATGAGACATAATTAGAAATTGGGTGTTGAGTACATGTCCTAACGCATTTGTGAAGAGCGATAGGTAAATTGAAAGTATTAAGATCAACAACAGATGACTCATTACCAGGTGGTTCAACGTGAGAATTTGAACTGGAGGATGGAGGCAATAACTGGCAAAATGGAAGTGTCACACGAGCCCTTTGATCTTTTGAGCGTCGGGTATAGGTATGCAGATCCTTTTTATCTAAGCGGCTACCAACATCCTGTTCAGTTCCATCCTTACTGGGTTCCGTCTCCCCTTCATCAGGAGCCAAAACAGGCGACATAAGATTCAGGAAAACCAAACCTCGAGACTCCTGAGTCGGTGTATCCAATGGTAACATCTTTTCTAAGCTAGAGGCCTCCCTTGAAGAGATGTATGAGGAGAGTGAAAAAAAAGCGCGGACTCCCAAAAGGTTACATCCACACTGACAAAGTTTTTGCGGGTGACCGAATCATAGTATTTATAACCCTTTTGGGTAACAGAATAACCAATGAAGACACATTTGATAGCCTTAGAGTCTAATTTTTCACTGGGGTGTTTTGGTTCATGAATAAAGCAAGTGCAACCAAAAATTCGGTGTGGAAGAGAGGAGACAGGAGAAGACCTGGGAAGAAGCTTCAAAGGTGTTTTGAACTGAGGAACACTAGTAGGCAAACGATTGATAAGATAAGCCACAGTAAGAACTGTCTCACTCCAAAAAGACTTGGGAACATGCATAGAAATAAGAAGGGAGTGAGCAACCTCAAGAAGATGACAATTTTTGCTTTCAGCAACTCTATTTTGTTCAGGAGTACGTACACAACTTGTCTGGAAAAGAATACCACGAGCCTCTAGATAGGCACGAAAACCACCATAAAAAAACTCAGTTCTATTATCGGTCCAAAGAATCTTGATGTTGGCATCAAACTAGTTGCGGACCATATGCTGAAAATTTTGAAAATAGGAAAAGATTTCATTTTTAGTGCGAAGCAAATAAACCCAAGTAACACGAGAATGACAGTCAATAAACGTCACAAACCATCGATAACCAGAAATAGAAGTAATAGGTGAGGGATCCCACACATCAGAATAAATAATAGTGAATGAAAAAACATTGCGTTTATTAATTGAAGGATAAACAGAACGTTTATGTTTTACAAGTTCACAAGCCTCACACAAAAAATTATTTCTAGAACAATGTTTAACTAAATAGGAAAAAAAATTCTCTAAAATGCCGAAAGAAGGATGTCCCAAACGGCGATGCCACTGAAGGAATTGGAGACGGAGGAGGCCAGCATCAGGAATAGAGAGTGATCAAATGGTGAAGGTGGAACGGAAGCAGGGGTCGAAACATCCAATAAGTACAGGCCACCATGTGCACTACCACTGCCCATCATTCTTCCCGTCGCCAGTTCCTGAAATACACAATGAGTGAGAAAAAATGTTACAGAACAATTTAAAGAACTAGTAAGACGACTAACAGATAAAAGATTAGTAGAAAAATTAGGAACATGAAGGATAGAGGATAGTGAAAGTAGAGAAGAGTAAGGAATAGAACTTTTGCCAAAAATAGATGATAAAGAACCGTTGGCTATTCCAACCTTATCCTTACTAGAACAAGTGAAATAAGAAGAAAATAAGGTAGAAGAGTTAGTAATATGATCAATGGCACCGGAGTCAATGATCTAAGGAGTAGGAGAGGCAATTGCATTAAGGGAAATAAGAGAAATACCTAAATGAGCAAAGTTGGAGGAGGAAGGAGAGGCATTGGAAGAGGTAAGATCAACCCAAGTCATCAGACGCCTAAGAGTAGTCAACTCCGCCTTAGAAAGAGGGCCAGTTTCACCGGATGTGCTAGTAGGGAGCTTAGAGAGATGAGCATGGGAGCGAATAGGTCCACTACGCCCACCACCGTGTCCACTGCCACGTCCTGGAGTAGGACGACCATATAACTTCCAACAATGATCAATAGTATGACGAGATTTACCACAATGGTCACAATGCAGCTAGCTGATCACGGGCAACAGAGCCATTCTTCTCCCCAAACTTAATATGACTAGGCTGGCCAGTGCGATGAAGAGATGTGACAGTCAACACAGAACGTTCCTGATCGGAAATAGGAACCATAACATGATGGCGACTCTCTTCTTGCTGAACATAGGCGTATGCTTGTCGCAAAATGGAAAATGGATCGCGACCCAAAATCTAAACACGGATCGGATCATAGTCAACATGGAGACCGACAAGAAAGTCATATACCCGCTCCTTCTCCACCATCTTCTGAAAAGTAGCAGCATCAGTAGTACAAATAACATGGAAGTCCTGATGATAATCAATCTCACCCCACAGGCTAGTCAACTCAGCGTAATATTGAGCCAATGAGTGGTCTCTCTGTTCTAACCCACAAAGTTTCTTCCTCAACTCATACAACGGGGCATCATTGCCAGTCTGTGAATAAGTCTGAGCAGCAGCGGACCAAATCTGATGTGCAGTATCCAAAAGTAAGAAATTGCGACTAATAAAGGGTTGCACATAGTGTAACAACCCGGACATAACAAGGGCATTTTCCTCTATCCAGCGTGTGCGAGAAAAACCAATGACTGTGGGCTGTTTGGTTTCACCAGTGATGTACCCAAACATACCGCGAGCGGAGATGGCTAAACTGCAGGAACGCGATCAAATTAAATAATTGCTGCCATCCAGCTTGACATGACTAATCTGAAGGGACGGATTATCAGTAGAAGCCCCTGAACGAGTGAATCCAGTGTCTTCATGACTACCAGAAGGTTTTCCTGTATCAGACATGGCGATAGAAACCCAAAAACAAGCAGACCAAAACGGATGTGAGTAATGGACATAAAACAGATGCAAATCAAGTAGACTTGACTCAGCAGAGTATCAATAAGATCTAGAATATCATACCAATCGCAGCAAAGTCAAACAAAAAGAGCCTAAGATATGGCTGGAAACTTCAATGGACAAAAAAGTCCAATCCGAGCTTGAAATCAACTCAGAACATTAAATAAGGTTGATTCGAATCTCATAAACTCCTAGTCGTTGACATTATTCTTGGGGAATTGGTTAAAAAACAACATTTTACATCCTTCTATTGGTTTCTGAATCTTATTTTGAATGTTTGCAGAAGTTGCTGCAAATTCTTCTGAATATAAAAGTTGCTTTCACAAGGAGCACTTTTGGAATTCAGTGGCTCATACGTATCCATATTCATCTTGAATAACTGCTATTTCCCATGGTGTTTCCACATAATGGTATCCATAATTTCGAGTCAAAATGTGATGTTTATGATGGTTGTCTCACTTGTCTGCAGAAAATTGAGGAAGCTGCTGAGAGGGGTGAGCTCACTGAACTTGTTCTGATGGTCATATGGAATCGCCTTGATCTTGCTCGACGTGATGTACGTTAGTGTTTTAGCTGCTTTATCTATGCGGCTGATTGACTTGTTTTACTGAGGTGATGCTATTGACATGCAATACAATTTCTTGAGGAGTTGTAAAGGTTAATAGATTCTAAGAAGTATAGTTTCTGTTTCTGTTATAAAAATATCACCATTCTAGAGTATGTCAATCCTAATCTTACAAGAATTCTTGACCAATGAATTTTCTTAAACAAAAATCTCAAGATATTTTCCAATATCTTGATATGTCACTCTTAGGGCTTGCATATGCATTCTTGTTGATGTTTCTGTGCATTCAGAGCCTGGTTTCAGCATGATGATTTCTGAAATTGTTATTCTGAGTGAAGTGATTGAGCTTTGTTTTTGCTATGATCATGATGTCAAACGCAGCAATATGGATGACCATGATTATGATGGTTATGATGAATGGTGTAGTATATTCCACTATAATTAAAGTAGTAGTGTATACATACAAGTCACTGATCTGTAAGGCTTTGGGGCCACAACCCTAAATGCTAAACAAAGTCCCTTAGGGAAAAGCTTAATAAAAATAATTTGATGCGTGGCCTTGGGCTTATAAATTTTATAGTTGTGATTGTTGTTGTCTCTGCCTATTGTAGATGGATTTTGGCAATGTTTCCTTGTGTTTTTAATCTGTTTCTGGAATATGGGTTGGCTCGCTTTCATTTTATTTTTTATTTTTTTCCTACATGTGTTTCTACAATAATGAGTAAAAAATGGAACAGTGGGAATTTGTGGAACCATGCCCCGATCTAATTGTCCTAGAAATAGCAACTAGGCCTCTCTTGATTACATATTCATCATGGTTTTCAGGATGAGAAGGATGCTGTTAGAAGTCTGGATCTCTTATACAGGCGGGTTGAGGTATGCGCGAGTCATCATATTTAGTCTACAACTCGCAATGGATATGAGATTTTTTATTTCCATTTGACTTGCACAATTAATGCTGCTTCTTTAGTGACCAATAATCTGCATTTTTTTCTATTTTTGGATTTGGCTTGTTTCTGTTACATAACTTGTAGTCTATGCCGCTGGTCTATGTGTGCACCAGCTTGGTGCATTACCTTATCAATCATCCTAAGGGTTCCAGTGTTGGTTTAGGTTCTTGGTAGAAAACAGGCGTCCTTTCTTTATTTTTAAGAGTTCTCATGAATAACTGAGAGACATTATCAAATCCCTTAAAAGGTGAAGCAAAATGATCAGTTTTTCATGTCCTCCAAAACTAACCTTTTGCTCTATTACAATCTTGGTAAGTTCCTACCCAGCAAAATAAGTCCACCCTACCCATTTGCATGATGCAATTTGTGTCTCCTTTTCGTCTCCCAACCTTCTTTTAAATTTATGCTGTGCTGCTGCTTTGCTATTTTTTGGGATATACTTGTAAGTCTTACCTAACATTGTGCAGACTGAGATATTGAAACGGGAAGCTACTCCTGCTATGGGGCTTCTCAACGATCTTTTAAATTTGCACGATGGATTTGATGATGAAGGGTGGCTGAAGGAATGCAAAAGGCGGATGGTTGAAACCTTCCCTCGAGAGGATCCGTTCAGTATTCTTGTCCCCGCAGGCTTTGACATCGATAAGGTATATTACTAATGTGCAATTGTGTGGCTTTTGATATAAATTTTAACTGGATGATTTGGGGACATAGCTCTGAACTTGCCTTCCTGGCATAGTTCAGAGGATTTAATGTCCCGCAGATGAGTTTTGTGTTCTTTGCTCATATATTGTTGGTAATAGCTGGTTTTAGGCTTCAATCCCCTCTAAATCACCTTACCTCGGTTTGAAAGTAATCTTTCTGGTTTCTTTGATTGATAGGGGAAATTTTTGACAAAATATCGGTTTGAAAGTAATCTTCCTAAGGGTTTTTGTTTTCCAATTCTTTTCTTCTTTTAT
Source organism: Heliamphora exappendiculata (assembly GCA_034768845.1). Taxonomy (NCBI): domain Eukaryota; kingdom Viridiplantae; phylum Streptophyta; class Magnoliopsida; order Ericales; family Sarraceniaceae; genus Heliamphora; species Heliamphora exappendiculata. The sequence continues at coordinate 17,235,488 of JAOTRH010000018.1, read as the reverse complement.
TTTCCATGGAAAAACATGTATTGGCATTCAGAGCATGTCATGGACTACAGTCGCTTAAATAACAAGGCTAGTCATATGGTATTACCTTTTATTTATCATGTGTAATGAATGTGTTTATTTTGCTCTCTCCATCAGCATCAAGGGCCGTTGAGGCCACCACCCGAGGCTGATGATGTTCTTTTGAGGGTAGATTTTGTTAGAGAGGTTGACGCATTGCTGAAAGAGGTTCGGTCTGAACAAAGCCGAGTACAAAATGCACAAGGCCTTGATCCTGAATCAGTTGCAACCAAGTTGAAGCAACAGGAGAAGCAACAGACTATTTGGCTAGTGGAAGCTCTCTTGAATCTGGCCATTAATCCAAAATGGTAGTCATACTCTTTTTGCCCATCCTTTCTTTAGAAACCCTTGTAAAATCCTGCATTAATCACATTTTTGTCAGGTAGGAAGGCTGGAATGGAATTCAGATTGTTGTACTCATAGATTTGAAATAAAATTCCTTTTCTTTTTTAATATTAGGACTTCCTGTATTTCCCACTTTCTTTAAACAGAACAAGGTATATGCTAGGCTTATGGATACTTCAAAAAATTTTGTACTTATCAGATGCATAGTGTACGGGTACTTTGCATGATATTTTTACATACGTGCTGGATGCGCAAAACAGGTATTTATATTTTTTTCTCTAGTCTTTGCCATATTCAAGCGATTCCCTGTAGATTCTCAAGCCATACTCTACTTGTAATAATACTTATACTTTCATATGAATTTGAAGGTGTTTCATAAGAGTACATCTTTAGTCTATTTTTAAAATTAAGTTTTGGTTTGTAAGTTATTTACTGTAACAACATTTAACTCTAGTAACTTTGGTATAAATGTGATTTGAATGTTGAATCCTTAATTGATTAATTTTTTTTGATATTTTGATTTTTTAATTGTTACCTATAATGCATTAATTCAATATTCAATATTGGATAAAAAGTGATTCAATGGAACTCCATGTGTTTTGGGGAAAATTCCCCCCCTTCTCTCTCTCTCTCTCTCTCTGGATTCTGCACAAAGAGTTTGTTCACAATTTGTAGGTAGATGGCTGCAGCATTCAAGCGATTAGACCAAGCAAGAGCATTCCTGAATAAAGAAATACTGCAGTGTAGAAACTGCAACTAATCCCCACAATTGGAATGAAAAAGGAACTTAGAAAGTAACAGATACCCTTGCACTTTTGTTGCACATCATAAGCATCCTAACAGATAAGTGAAATGGAATGGTATGATCATTACAACCAGCAAATGAATTTCAGTAACTACATTGGAAAGCTGAAGTTTCCATTTGGGGAAAAAGAACAAGATTAGCAGGAGCTCTTATTGAAAGAAGAATAAATAGTTACATGGTTTAGTACACCTATTGCCTTAAAAAAAAACATCCTTATTTGCCCTACCTCCATGTCTATTTATTAGAGGATTCTTGTTAAACAAAAAGGAACCTTGAGAAAATACTGGGTTTCTTTTCCTTTTTCAAAATCTTCTTGGGAAGCAAATTAAGGAACATGTTTCAATCACCTAGGCTCCTGGCTTCAAACAGAACACAACTGTGAGACTGCATCTCATAAGTGAGTAATTCAGTCATCTGCTCAGGGACAGGATCACCTTCTTTTGAAAAAAATTCCGGAAAAGGAAGGGCCGTGTCAACTAACCGAAGCCATTCCATCTCTGGCGGCGGCGGGGGTAGAATTACACTCTCCGAGTGATCGGCACCATTGAAGGCAACAAACAAGTCACCAGAGCTTGAGTCGCTCGAGTCACTCTCCTCTTCGTCAACTTTCAGCATCATGCCTAGAAATCTACTTGTCGGGTCTTCCCAATATGGCAGAGATTGGTCTCTTCCAAACCACTCAATGTTCTCTTCTCTCAAGAAGCTCTTCTTCTGAAGAAGATCGCTTCGCCTCATTCTCAGAGAACTCAAAAATGAAATGAACTGTGTGGTTTGAATCCCAAATCTAGTCCTTAAAGCATTCCAATCAAAAGGTTTCCTGTCACCATATGCAGGGGAACCCCCAGAAGACTGGCCACACTCATCTCCCATGTTAAGAACAGGAACACCCAATGAAATGAACAAGATGAAGAGAAAATTGCGAACTTGTTTAAGTCGTCTCTGGAGGACAATGGTATTGTTGGTGGGGCCTTCTTCCCCACAATTCCAACTTAAATGTGAAGACAACAAATCACTACTGAAGCTGACCAAATCCACCAGAGGGAGTCCAAAATTCCTGGCGATGAAATTAAAAGAGAATGCAGGTCCTCTCCCGTTCAAAAAGATATCCCCACTCCCACAAAGCCGTGTCGCGAGGTCAGTGAGAAGACCCTCACCCCTCAAAAAATTTCTCACATCAGCACAAAACCTTGTATTTATTTCTGCCCACCTCTTCCAATGAGGAAAATGGATTTCCTTGGATGCCATGTCACACAGGTCCCAAGAATCCGCAATGATCTTCGTCTTCGAGAGCAATGGATCAAAAGCAATTGCTTCAACCAAAGGAGGGCGAGACAGGTACTCACCGTGAAACCCTTTCAACAGCACAGAAGCATTGATGAAAGAAAAGCCATCAACGTGAAACTCCATCACCCAATAACGAAGACTATCTAAAATCGTCTGTTGGACGATAGGATAATTACAATTCAAGTAATTTCGGGTTTTTCCCAAATCTTCATCTCCGCTGACATGATAATAGGATGACTTGTCAATTTCCCTCAAGGCACAACTCTCAGCAGTGTGGGTGAAAACAGCCTCTACAAGAACCTCTATCCCCTTGGCATGCAATATCTTCACCATCTCTTTCATAGAATTAATGGTGGCTATAGAATCACCGGAAGGTCCATATAGGCTCACCGGTGAAAAGAAATGGCAAGGGAAATAAGGCCCTTCCTTCTCATCAAAAGTGAACACTGGTTCCAATAAGATAGCATTCACCCCAAGATCTTTGAAATGGTGCAATTTCTCAGTAATGCCAGAGAAGGTCCCTGCAATATCATTGGGTAACCCACTGGACTTGTGCTCAGTAAAGCGCGTCACGTTTATCCGATAAACCACTAGTTTCTCCATTGGTACACAAGGACGAACATCAGCACCCCAATCAAAAGGAGGATCCTTGATTATTTTACCCAATTTTTTAAAGAGCATACCAGAATGGGCATTCCCAATGATCTTAGCATATGGATCCAAAAGAACATGCTCAGTAGAAAATTTGTTACCTTCTCCACAAATTCCCCCTTTGCATCGATAGCCATAGATGACAACGGGTAGTATACCATCCATTGAGGCATGCCAAATGTCACCTGTTCGATTGACATATGGATCCAGATCAATCTCTAATGTGGGTTTCTCTGCTTTGGGGTCATCATACAAACACAGAACCACACCTTCTCCACTTCGTGCGTAAAGTGCAAAATTCATGGAACCATCAGCCAAAAAGGAAAGACCCAATGGAGCAGGATACCCCGAACCAAGACCAACTGGCACACAGAAATTTGTCTTTCTATGGCTTTTAAGATATGAGCTTTTTGAATCATCATCCAGAGGAAACTTGACCAGGAATGAGAGATAGAAGGGCGCTAAACTCACTTTGAAATCCAACTCAACTGTGAACTTGCCAATAGATTCTTGCACAAATGGGGTTTCAACGGACCTGGATCTGGCATCTGGAGCTGAACTTCTAAAATCCAAAGGCATAAACTGTGATGAGTCGGATCTGAAAATACCCCAACTCATTACCAGCTCATCCTCACCACTATTTAGTTGCAAGGACGTCACTTCAACATACACACTGTATTTGAGATTCTTCTTTGTAACAAGCACCTTCACCTGACCACCAATTTCAGTCCTAAATCGATAAGCAGAAGCTCTTTCTTCATTTTTGACAACAGAAATGCGTGATGTAGCAAGTACTTTCAAATTACGATGACTAAAAGGATCTTTTGCTGCATAATTTTTAACCTCTCCATGGGCCTGCTTTCTTTCCATATCCATATTCTCTAAACTTCGTGCCACTCTTATTCCATAAACGCAATGAGCAGCAGCTTTAAGCTTTGATGATTCAGTGGCTCCATGGTTAACAAAGTCTGATTGTATTGTGAATGATAGTGGAAGAGTTACCATGTATTGAGAAGGAGATCAACTGAGAAAGCAGGACAATAAGCTTTGGGCACTGCAAAATATCCTAGAGGATTCACAATGTGTTTCTGTCTCAAGATAGAATGAATTAGTTATAGTTCACTGCACGAATTATCAACAAAGCAAATCATAGAATAAATGTGCAACTATACAAAAAAAACTCAAAATTGGCTATATACATTTACGACAACCAGAAGAGAATGACACAGAAAAGTACCAAAACCCAGAACAATTAACATATTTTTTTACTTCCAAAAAGGGTTCGCCATCAAGTTTCTGAAGCTATTATTCACTGTCAATCACAAGGAGGTATAAAATAAAACAAACTCAGTATTTTCCTAAGGATTCCATGAAAAGAACATTAAGGTTTAACCAAAGAAAAAAGCAGCCACAGCTGAGAGAATGTAGTAAGCATTGCATTTGTCAGACCAAATAACATGCAAATTTAATTTGCAATATTCTTAGATATGATGTCAAATGATACCAGTTGAAAACCACACACATGGAAAAACGCGTAATTTAAAATAAAGAATGGAGAAGGATTTTTAAAAGATGAACTAATTAAAGGTGAACTTATATAATTTCAAATTTTAATACATTTAAGACTAATAATAGTAATGGGGTTCTTCCAAAATTGAAAGAGTGGCATCCCTCCCTGGCCACCCCAATTTCTTTTTTTATTTATTTCTTCTTGCTTTTCTAATCTTCCTTTTCCACTCTGCTATCTTAACGTTATCCTAGGGAGTGGGCTTATAATCTAGCCTTTCAAGCTACCAAGTAAAGGGGGATAGTGCATTGGCAGAGTTACCTGCACAAGGCTTCCTCATAAGCTAATCCCCAGAAATACATTACCCAGTTTGTTTCAGGAATCAACAACTTACCCATTCAGTGACTTTGGCACTGGCCATTGAATGTTTCAATCAAAATAACAGGGAAGTTAATGTAATGAAGTTTGTTAACATTAGGTTGAATAGTACCCAGTAACAAATCAATAAGGTGTACATCTATTAAACCAAAAGACTCATTCTTTCCAACAAAACAAAGTTCACCAACATTATATTTGGACAATACCCATCGGAGAAAACTAATAGGGGTAAAAGGTTTTAAACCAAATAACATCAAATTCAATTCAAATGAAGACGGTCCAAAAACACCAAATTTATGTAAGACCCACATGAGAAAAAGAAACGGAATACAAGTTTCTCTTCAACAGTGACCACAAATGCAATGCAACCCACAACCCAAGAATCGTAAATCAAACACAATCGACAGAGAGGGAGATTACTTAGTTTAAATTCCACACTTACGATCCAGATTGAAGTAGAACGAGATGATTGGAGGGAATGAGACCCAGAAAATCCGAATTCCGAAGTGAGCAATCCGGCTCGAATTTTTACGCAACGAACAGAGAGTGACAAGCGAAGTTGTACTCTAAGCGAAAAAACGAGAATGACTCTGGATTTTCTGTGTGTCCGTGGCCGCCTAACGAAGGCCGGTCGCCTGATCGGGATTTGGAGATCACATGGAGAGCGAGTTTTTCTTGATCATGTTTCGCCGCTCCATGAGAACCCCATGAACACCGGCGCCGTTACTTTCGTGCAAATATTGGGTAATCCCAAGCGATGTTAATCTCAACAAATAAATAATAATAATTTATATTATATAAATTATTTTTATATTTTTTAATTAATTAATAAAAAAGAATTATCATATCCTATGGTAAAACTTGTCATCACAAAATTGAATGAAAATATGATATAATTATTTTCATATTTTTATCATAAAATTTATCACAACAAGATTAAATATTAATACTATTCAAACATTTAATTATTAGTACTAATACAAAATTTATATACGTATGTAAAAAAAATTGAAAAATTCAGAGTATTCAATTTAACAATTTATTGACAAGTTGAGCCGTCCTTGGTCAGAAAATAAATTAGGAAAATTCACTAGCAATAAATTGTGCATATTTTTTTTTGTTTTTAACTTTATATATATATTTTCATTTTTTAAATAAAGTTTTTAATTTTCTCCAATAGTCTCAACAGGATGTCTGATCTACCTATAAAAAAAAATCATTTTCGTCTTTTGTAGCTTTTATTAATTGGCTATTTTTTTGATACATTTATATGACAGAGCTCAAAAAAATAAAATATTTACTACAGACGAAAATAAATAATATACAAAATTTGACTTATTAATTTATTTTTTATTTTTTTAAATTTTTTTTATATTTTAATCAAAAAATTATTTTTTTAACTCACCTCAATAAAAAGCTGTAACAGTCTAACTTAACAATGGAAAAAATTAATTAAAAACAAAAATAAAAATAAAATAAAATGAGGAAATAACTTATTATCTCAAAAAGTAAATATGTTAAATGTTGATTTACAAAAATTTTATGGCATGATCCAAGATAAAATGGCATTACAATGTCAATTTATTTATTGTGCTCTAAAAAATTAATAACACCCATAGCAAACATCATATCATTATGAAAATAAAATAAATTTGACACTCAAATAGATTGTCATAAACTTCCATATCTTTTAAGCTTTAATTGAAAAATACTTCCAAATATTGTGAGATAAATATTTTCTTTATATCTTAGGATGGTGCCTTCTCTTCAATTGTTCTTAAAGCTCTTCTCTTGCTTATAATAGTAACTAAAAACTATTAAGATAGACACTAATATAGTATCGATCAAACCCTTCTCACGATCAAGTCAGTATCACAGTAGAGTAACAACTAAATAAAATGTCAAATAAAAATAATAAAAATAATGATGATAGTACGTAAAACTCACATGCTTCACTTTTTAATTTAATTCTCATGTTACGTGACAAATACGCTATGTGCAAACTATGAAATTCATACCATTCAAATCATCTTGAGAGTTTACTCACTTGTGATAGATACGCGCTCATAAGTTAATCAATAACAAAAACCGCCAAGGTCAAGAGCTGATTGAGCATCGTACATTACTTCTTTCAAAGTATTTAAAATACACTGATCTTTTAAAATTCTCTCTAGTCAGATAGTCTAACGTATCTAACCATTTGGCCAAGACTAATCAAGTGGATATAATTGTTCCTCAAAACGAATGATCGAACTCAATTTGATCATCCTCATATCCTAATTAGCAAAATGAGCTATAATTATTGATTCAGTCTCTAATACGTTTATCTTATTTTTTAGTGCACATCACGTTATAATACAAATAAAAAAATAACTGATTTCTTAATCTCATTATATCTCTAGCCCATCACAGTATGATATTAATTTGAGCACGATGTTTTCATTATCTAATTAGATAAGGATTTAGGGCATAATATGTTACATTATCATATTAAACTCGAAGTTTATGTACCCTTTTATGCTTCTATTGATTCTTTTATTGCAACCAACCCAAAAGGGAAAAAAAGAAAAAGAAGAATCCAAAATAATATCTGAGCCAATGCCCAAAACAGTAATTTTTTTAAAGGCAATAAAAAAGAATATATTAATAAACAAGGAAAAAAAATACAAAAGGTGAGGAGACGAAAAGTCCGTCAAGAAAGGAAAAGAAGATAAAAGAAAAAAGATAAAAAAAAAACAAAAAAGTTTCAATTACAACAAATTGCAGACCGCAAACCCATAGTGTGGCCTTAATCAAATTGTGCCAGAATCAAATAATCAATATCTCATTCCATGGACAATCAAGATTTTATTCTCTTTTTTGCCACCGAAAGATAATTGGTGATTCCTACATCTAATCAAAATTGAAGGCCCAAAAATGCATAGAATGATCTCCAAAAATTCTGTAATAATCACCAGAGAGAGCCCCCTACTGATATATATA
>JAOTRH010000018.1:17205201-17221128 GCA_034768845.1 Heliamphora exappendiculata | reverse complement strand
AGATAAATGTAACACAAACATATAAATTTATATGTAATGCATACAGATAAATTTATCTGTTGTCTAATTTTATACAAAACAGATAAATTTTTCTGTGTTATTTATACAGATAAATTTTTATGTGTTATTTATACAGATAAATTTTTCTGCGTTATCTATACAGATAAATTTTTCTGTGTTATTTATACAGATAGCATTTTTAAAATATGTATCAAGTACACAGATAAATTTATCTGTTTTGTATAAATAAGCAGACAGATAAATTTATCTGTAATACTGTCTTCTCAAAACACGCATAAAGCACACAGATAAATTTATTTGTATGCTTATATATGCAAGATAGGTAAATTTATTTGTGTGGCTTTTCAAAACACGTATAAAGTATACAGATAAATTTATCTGTATGCAAAATAAGTATACAGATAAATTTATCAGTGTGTTTTGTATATATTTTTAAAATGTACAGATAAATTTATCTGTTCTAACGTCTAATTGGACCTCGCGCCTTAAAACTGGATTTCGTGCATTAAAATTTTTGTTGGTTGATAAAAAATAAAATCGCCGCTACTTTGAGGACCTAAGACTAATTTTTCGTTAAAATAATAACCCGCCGCGTGAAGAGGCTGGTGGAGTTGTAATGCTTAACGATCATCAATAATCTTTCAAATTGGATCATATCTTCACTTCACAAAATTGAAATTTTTCTTAATTTGTTTCTTAGCCCTATCCATAGTTTCGTAAATATAACCCATGGCGTGCTTTGCATCACCATTAACTAGTCTTAGAACTTTAACTAGCGGAATAACACATTTCAAGCAATACTTAATTGCTTACCAAAATTTTGCATCTAACACAATCTCTTGAGCTTTGATGCCATTACTCTTCTTGGAATGTGAGCTCTTAGCTCACTCTTCGAAAGCGAACATGGCTCTAAATCCAATTTTTTGAGTTAACATGCTTCTCAAAGTAAGGTAAGAAGTGGAAATTTTTTTCACGTATGACCTTGCTAATTCATGATTTTTTGTGAACTTTCTCATCAAATTAAGAACCCATGAATGGCAATAAATGAAAACGATGATCATTTTTGCTTTAGTAATTGTGTCATTATGCACCGGTAGCTCACCAATATTTTTTAGCATCAAATCAATGCAATAGGCTGTACTTGGAGACCAAAAAAGTTTTTTTTTTCCTTTTTTCCATTAGAAACTCATTGGCAAGAACATAAGCAGATGCACTATCCGTCACTACTTGCACTACATTTTTTTCACCAATTTTTTCAATAAAAGAATCAAGTAATTCAAGTAAAATACGAGCAGTCTTAATAATTGAAGTGGGTGTCCACTGATTTTAATAAAACCGTTCCCATTGGACTATTAACAAGAAAATTAGTGATAAACCACCTCTTCCCATCTTGCCACTCCATCCGACATTAATGTACAATCGGTTTTTTCTTTCACTCACTTCTATACTTCTTTAATGTTACATTCATGGTATCAACTTTTTTTTTTTTAAGAAAGAGACTCTAACCTCATGGTATGAAGGAGGTTTTAAACTTTTTTCATATGCGCCAACCGATTGTATCATAGTGTGAAACCATGAGTTTTTAACCAAATGAAATGGCAAAGCATTTACATATATGAATCTATATATATCAAGTCACACTTTTGTTCTATCATTTACTATAGAGGTCAAAGTGACTTGTTTTTCCCTTCCTTTGCTCACAAATTTATCCATTTGTCCTCTCGATTTACAACCTTCTTCCTCTTCAAAACACTCAACAAAATCATCATCACCACTATTTCTTTGTTTCAACTCTTGTAACAAATTTGAAATGATTTAAACAAATTCTTCTTGGTATTTTGCACAAGTCGCAACATTTTTACGAGTATTAGTAGGTGGTGTTTAATTCGAATCGCACTGCCCGAATATTCATTACGACAATAATTACACCTTATTCTTAATCTAGTGTTATCAACACCATCATCATCCACTTGTTCATTAACATGTACACAATGATCCTAAGTAATGTCAATAACTTTTTTACTACTTTTTCTTTTAGGAGGCATAATTTTAATGTCCAAAATCAATGAAATTATGAAATAAACAGAGCCAATCGAGGATGCAATCAACCAAGAATAACGTGTTGAAGTCCAACAATCCAAGAATAACTCCCAAAATGCAAACAGCCAAACATGGAAGAAAATAGAAGTGTCGCAAATTCCAAACCTAGGCGTCGTCTTCTTTGTCTTTGACAATTGACGTAGAGCAAAGGAGATGAAATAGAAGACCCCACAAAGATCTTCGAACAGACCCTAGGCGTCTTCTTCTTCGTCTTCGATGCGCAGAGCTGACGAGATGAAACTGAGGACTCCGCAGAGATCTTCAAAGAAAACCCTTGGCGTTTTCTTCTTCGTCTTCGATGCTTCTTCAACTTCGTGTCTTCTTCTTTGAGATCTAGGGCTTCATCATCTCGGCATCTTCGAAAGAAACCATAGGCGAAAACAGAGGAGACAAAAACAGAAGTCGAATACGAACAAAAAAAGCGCCAAGAATTCATTAAAGGGTTAGGTTTCTATTGAACTCGAAATCGCATGATAATGTGTGTATCGCGATTTTATGAAACGATCGCACGATGCACATCCATATCTTACGATTTCTCACCAAATGTCGTATGCTATATATGATTCATATGGTATTTGTCACGATACGATCACGTATCTTACGATTTTGATAATAATGCTTTTGCAACATTATTTATTTTAGTTTTTATATATGTATTTGTATTTTTAAAATGTTTTTGAGATATTTACTGGTGACTTTTAATTTTTTAATTTTTTGTTCTATTTTTTTACTTTTTTAATTTTAAAATTTTGAGCTTTTTATTTTTTTATATCTTTATTTTCACGTTTTTAGTTTTTTTAATTAGCACTTGTAGATACAATGGATGTTATTTTTTGTAGCTTCCAGTAAAACTTGTTTTGAAATTGCTAATTTTTGAATATATATGTTGTCAGGTGGTTAAGTGATTTACTTTGAAATTCCTCATCTTTTCTTTTTGTAGCTACTACCAATATAAACTTGTTATAGGCAACAATATAGTGCAGTTCTCAAGTGCACCAAGAAAAAATGCATTGTACAAAGAAAAATGTAGCAGCCAACTATGGATGGTTAGAAAAGTGCAATGGATAGCTTGGTGTTCCTCTTTTTTTGTTTTTTTAATGGCATTTCTGCTGCCTGGAAGCTTTGTATGTTATTTGGTGTTCCCTGATTGAGGTTGAATGGTTTATGGGCATGGCTGTGGTTTTCAAGTTTCCCTTAGTTTTTATTTCTTGCAAATTCGGTGCTGACGTATGTTTTGCTTTCAGTGCCTTCTGCAACCCTGCTGATGTCGAAGAATTCACAGAGGAGAAAAAAGAATCTCTTCTGGTTAAACGCCATGGGAAAGGTGCTGATTTTGTTCGGGCAGTGCATGAGATTATTGAAAGCTATGAAAAGTTGAAGAAACAGGACCAAGTTGTTGATACTAACTCTATCGAGGAAGCTACCGTGACAACTGCAGTGAACTCAGCTGATGATTTTGAATTAAAGCTTCAGATTGAGCCTCCTCCAGCAATGCATAGTTCGTGTTTGAAGAAGTCTTATTCTACTGGGGACAAGAATGAGTCAAGTCTTCCAGTTGAAGGTGCTGCAGATGCAACAGAGGCAGATATTTTGTGCGATAGGGAGACATCATCTGAGGAGCCTATTGATAGTTTGGTAGTTATGAGAAAACCTGTGGCAACCTCATTTTCCTCAGAAGAAAGACGTGGAGTTGTACAACCACGAAACTCTTCCTCACAGAAAAGGGGGACATCTTCTTGTAGGTCTAGAAGTTTGTCAAGGGTGGACACCAGTAGATTGCAAAAGTTTATGTTGCCATATAGTAATGGCAATAAAATTGACGGGGACGTAGGAGCTAAGGTTTTCCAGGATGGGTCAGTGAGGAGGAGCAAACGAATCAGGAAATCACCTGACATGTCTGAAGGGCATGATACCGGTTCACCTGCTTTTCTTTCAAATGGTAGCGTTGAGGAAAATGGTTCTGAGATTGTTACAGTTGACTCAGACACATTAAGTCTAACTGAAGGGAGCACTGTAGAGTCCGGTTGTAAACCTCTGCAGCCCGAGTCCATTGCTGAATGTTGTGATAGAGATGTTGAGTTGAGTCAAACTCTTGATTTCCAAACTAAGGTGGTTGTCTTTAAGAAGAAAAGGAAACCAAATAGAAAACGAGTGACTAATGGTGCTACTGAGACTGCTGGTAGATCAAACAATGATGCAGGTTCAGAGATTGAAGTGCACAAATCCGGGCAACTTTCACCAAATTCGCATGAGAAGTTCAATGAAAGGTCTTCCAAAGAAGATGGTGACGAGCATCTTCCATTAGTGAAACGGGCCAGGGTTCGGATGGGCAGACCATCTTCTGCTGGGGAGGAGCTTGATGCTTTCATACAATCAGAAGAGAAGTTATTAGAAGTTTCAAATAGCTTTCCTAAGCAGGTTTCTACATCATTACATAGTGAAGAACAGGGTTTTGCTGATAAAAATTCATTTGTTGTGACGGGAGCTACAGAGAATTCATCTATGCAAGATAACTGCCCTCAATCTACAATTCACAAGCCTCAGATCTGGGAAGTTGAGAAAAAACACCAATTTGTTTGTTCATTAGATGGAGAAGCTGCTTTACCTCCATCTAAACGTCTTCATCGAGCCCTGGAAGCTATGTCAGCTAATGCTGCTGAAGATGTTCAAACTGAAGAACCTTCAGTTATGAAGACGCCAATTAATGGATGTTGTTTTTCCTCGAAAAGGGACTCCCCTCAAACATCTATGAAAAGCGGAGCAGGGAATGAATTTGGGGTGCAGAATGTTGACATTCTTAACAACAATGCTACTCAGGACGGCACCTTCAGTTTCTCTACCAGTTCTGTCCCTGCAGTGGCAGAGGAAAGTGAAAAAACTTCCATAGAAATTGCTCTATGTAATGGACCATTCAGAAGTTCCAGTAGCCTGGAACATGAGTTATCTGAAGACTTACCCATGGCCACCGTGGACCATTCTGATTTAAAAGGGATCAGTTTTCCATCTTCTGATGCACAAATTTCTGAAGTGGTGGTTATGGCCCAATGTCCAAAACCCTTATCACCTGATCTAGGAGAAGAACAGGCCTGTCTCGGATGCAATCAAGGTTCAATGGCTCAGATGTTGCCTTTGAAGGATGAACTCAAAAATGAGAATCCTGCTTTGAGCAAGCATGAAGCTGAAAAACCTCTGGACAAACTTGATCCATCAGAACATTCCAGAATGAATTCAGATCCTGTCGCAGGGACTGTTGATGGGAAAGGTTCACCGCAAAATGATACTAATCTGTTTTGCAGCATGGAGGGTAATTATTCTGTAAATACCAAGTTGTGGACACTTCCTCAACATATGAACAACCAAGTCGTTGAAATGTAAGCCACGTGTTCCTACAATTTACTTTATGGTTTCTCATATTTGTAGTCCATAGATGTCCTACTTTATTTTCAGTTAATTTCCCCGACGAATTATTTTGCTCTAGTTTCTGTCATTCAAATCTCTCTTGGATGTTGTGGGTTTTATCACTTTATGCTTCTTGGTTTTTTAGGTGTGAGGCTGGGAAAGAAACTAAACCCACGCAGAGGGAATCCAATGATATTCTATCTCCGACATCAGTGAAGGTTGTTGCAGTTTCTGCCGAGGGTCCTCCAAACTCATCTCGTTCCAATTCTATTTCTGATGATCATTCTGGTGACAAGGATATCTCAGGTATCCGGTCATCTTCGTCTCTGACTGATGGGTTGGAGTCTCTTGCACCTGCGTCGCCGCCCAATACGTCAATATGCAACACCTCAACATCAGATAATGATAACATTCTTGAAAATAATGGTTGTTGTAGTCCGGATGTTCATTTGCACCATCCAAAATCCAAAAAAATGGGCAAATGGAGCAATAAAGCGGAAGCAACTGCGGCTCTGGCATCTTTTAAGGCCGTTCTTGGAACATTAACAAGGACGAAGGAAAGCATTGGTCGAGCTACCCGCATTGCCATTGACTGTGCAAAGTTTGGTGTTTCTGCTAAGGTATTTTATATTTGCAGTTCTGCTAGATAGTAGTGTCTACTCTGTTTTTCCCAATATTGCTTTTAGCAAGTGAAGCTTTTACCTGGTTAGATGTCCTTTTATGTGTTCAAATTCTCTTGGGAAGTCATGCTATTTCAAAATGATACTGCGTGTTTCTTTTTTGGCAGTGGACTAGTTGGCAGGAACTAGACTGGAATGTGTTGAACTTCATATTTTTTTTGAACTTCATATTTTGAACTTCATATTGATGAATCAATATAATTAAACTTAATATAATTCATCTAACATCTATGATCTGATACCACATTAAGTGGGTGCATGTTTTCGTTTCCCTCAATTTTGAGTAGTTTTAATGAATTTGATTTTAGTGATCATATGTTGGTCTAGCCACAAGAGTATCTTTTGCCGTGTATATGGAAATCAATTACTTTGTCTTTATCCCTACCATTTAAATCTTACAATGTAAAACAAGAAAATAAAAGAAATAAAGGAAAAATAATGAAAATGATTCAAAATAATATCAGAATGCAAACTTGGTAGGGTCCAGAAAGATTCGGAAATCCTTGTGGGCGTGAGAAGAATGGTTCAAAGAGGGCAAGGAGGAGAGAATTTAATAGTATGTAAAGAAGATGAATAAGGATAAAGTTTTGCAAGTATTGACAGCTTTGGTAACTAGTTAGTTGATGAAGTATTGTGTTGTGGTTGTTTGAGTTTGATACACCCTCCTTTTGGGTGTATGTGAGATGCTGCAAATATTATATCATTATTTTATGTTTGTGTTAGCTACACCCTCTTATTGAAGATACTGCACGTTGTATAATCACATGATTATACCCAATAAATCACCTCTCTCTTCTCATGTAGATGTGATTTTTATATCTCTGTACTGTAATATACCATGTGCAGTATCTTCATTCAGTTTCTTTGCATACTAATTCAATTCTCTCTTAGCAAATATTTTGTTTGTGGTAGTATTGTCATTATGTTATAGTATTATTGTAATTTGAATAGAGCCATATGCCTGCATGCATCTCATCATAATATATGTAACATCTTGATGTACTTCTGTCCAAGACTTGAAAACTGCAGCATGTTCTTCTCTCTTTAATATATATATATATATATATATATATATATATATATATATACACACACACATCTTCTAAAGGGGAAAACTATTATGGATAATCTGTAATGGTTTTTACGGTGGATGTCGTAATACTGCAAGAACTTCGTTTCTTGATTTTGTTCATGTATTTCTTTAGTCCCTTGATCCTGTTATGGTAGTTGCAGCAGATATTATTATTATTATTATTGATAAGCACAGCAGATATTAAATGTGTACCATAACTTTTCATTGATATGTAGAGTTTTGCAAATTCAGGTGGTGGAAATTCTTGTTCGTGATTTGGAAAATGAATCGAGTTTACACAGAAGGGTTGACTTGTTTTTCCTTGTAGATTCTATCACTCAGTGCTCGCGAGGCATGAAAGGTAATGCATATTCGTTGGCATGCTATAGAACTACTGGTTCTTGATGTTCCTCAATGTCATGTATATTTGATTGATTCTTGTGGTGATTTACGGTTTGGGTGTTTTCTTATGTTATGGATTTGGTATTGCTCAAGTTTAATCTGAATTTACAGGTGATGTTGGTGATATATATCCCTCAGCAATCCAAGCAGTCCTGCCACGCTTACTGTCCACTGCTGCTCCTCCTGGAAGTAATGCGCAGGAAAATCGGAGGCAGTGTTTGAAGGCAAGCAACATTCCCCGCTGTTCTAACCCCCCCTCCCTCGCTCTCCCCCTTTCCCACCAAAAATAGGAAATAAATAAAATAAAATATACACACAAAAGCTTACTTTTTGTCTTTGCTTACCATTATTTCTTTTCCTTTTACTGTACAGGTTTTGAGGCTTTGGTTGGAAAGAAGGATCCTTCCAGATTTCATTGTTCGGCACCATATTCGAGATCTTGAATCCCTCAGTGGTTCATCTTCTTCTGGTGCCTTTTCAAGGCGGCCCTTGCGAACAGAAAGGGCTTTTGATGATCCTATTAGGGAAATGGAGGGCATGCATGTCGATGAATATGGAAGGTGTGAATTTTTTTTTATCTCATTCTTGCCAAAATTATAAAGCAAAATAAAAGAATATGAACGGTGTCAATTTATTGAATTTCTTTTTCTATGAATAATATGGGTGTATTATCAATTATTGAGTCTTATCTTATTGCTTCAGCAATTCAAGTTTTCAGCTTCTGGGTTTTCATATGCCCCCGATGCTCAAGGATGAAGATGAAGGAAGCGATTCTGATGGTGGGAGTTTTGAGGCTGTTACTCCTGAACATAATTCAAAAATTCCTGAAGAAAACCAAAGAATCCCCATACCTGCAACAGTTGGAAAGCATAGACATATCTTGGAAGATGTTGATGGTGAGCTTGAAATGGAGGATGTAGCTCCCACTTGTGAAGCTGATATGAGTTCCACCTCTAATTCTTGCATCAATACTACACAGACTATGCATCCTCAGTTTGAAGGACATTTTCTACTTCCCTTTGCCCCACCCCTACCTAAGGATGTCCCACTATCAGCTCCTCCTTTGCCAACATCCCCACCACCGTTGCCTCCACCTCCACCTCCACCACCAGCCCTCATGCCTATGCCTCCCATGCCTGATCCTGTTTCTGATGGTCTTGATTCAAATCTCTATGTGGGTACACGTGCATTGCTGCTTTGTTTTGTTCTTTTGCATTAATTTTGTTCTAGATAGTGTACTGTTAATATGGATGTGGTGCACTCTCCGACATGGTGTAATTCATTTAACTGTTATTTCTGTTGATTGGTCTTGCATTTGCAGAGTGTCAAAGAAAACGTGCATCAGTTCGTGGCTCAGCAGCAGCCTGTTGCACCAAGAATAAACTCGATAATTTCAGGTGGTGTGTGCTATCGGGCTTCTGAATCTAGAGATGTTAAGATGCAGACACAGATGCCAGATTCTGTCAGCTCTTGCTCTTTCAGCAGCCTTCCCATGTCCCATCCACCAGTTCCCCCTGTGAATGGTGCTCAACAGACGGATGGTGCCGCCACCTACAATAAGGCTTATCATCTGCGGCCACCTCAACCTGCACCATCAAATCAGTTCTCTTATGTTCAGGCCGATCAGCGGTTGCGCTCGCTAACTGAGGTCCCACCTCCTTCATATCCTAACAGTTCCCATTTTGCACAGAGCACAGATGGAGGTGGTTTTTACACTGACCATGATAGAATGAAGTTGGCCCCACATGAGCATAGGGATAGCTGGAGGTCTACAGCACCCTCGTTCTCCGGTAAGTTTTGTTAGTTAACTGAATTCACTGTAAGATCATAGATCTTGTCCAGTGATTTTTTTTATTTTTGCTTTGAAATTATATGTTGGTTACATAATATTATTTTTGTCTAGCTGCTTCAGGTACATACTACCCTGATCCTGCCAGAGGTGCTTATCCACCTTCACCATATACTGGCCCACCTTGTGAACAACCGTTACCAAACCATAGGTGGGGTTTCCCTCCCCGGGCTATGAGCCATAGAGAACTCATGCCTCATAGACCACCATCCGAAGGTCCAATCCCAGTTGGAATCAGAGGTTTGCGTTCTCTTTCCACTTCTTTTACCTACTGTTCAGAAAAATGGAACCTTTTGATTAACTTGCTTGCCTAGCCCAAGGTTGAGGTTGCTAATATCACTTTTTGCATCTCTTTTGTGTTTCAGCTCCAAGCTTTTGGCGACCAAGATAGGCTAATGTCATTATGGATGTAGCAGTTATGGTACAAATACAATGTTTTTCCTCCATTTTTTGGCATCCTTTCACTACTTTTTCATCTGCTTCTCGAATGAATACACTCTGGTAATGATTGTTAGGTACAAGTGTATAACCCATTTTTGATCTCGAGTCCTTCGGCTTGTTCAAAAGCTTGAGATGAAATTCTGGTCCCGCTATTTATAGAATATGGAGGAAGACTTCAGAAAAGCTTGCAGCAGAAGCAAAGAAAAACATGTTTGATGCACAATACTGAAATGTATATATTTTTTCTTTTCTATCCTCCTCGTGACGCAGATGGGAAGATGAACAGTCCGTCGGAGATTGGAGAGCGCTGTAGTGCTATATATCCTAGGCTGAGGCTGTCAACTTCCATGTACCAATTATCTGCCTTTTCTTAGTTTGAAAAACAATAGTCTACTCTATTTTTAGAAGCCTTCATAGGATGTTATTATGATTTTTGAGGCAATTTGTCAGGATTTGTTTTACAACTGTTTCCAGGGCCCTTTGTATCCTGTAAAAAGTACTCAAAATTTTTGGTTTGTACATTTGCAAGTAGCATTCATCTTGAGCCGCTGGATCTGAATTATTGACGTTGATTCAAAAATATAAAATATAATTGGGTCATTATTCTATTTAGGACAGCCGGAGGCTGGGGCAGTTGCTGTGTGTGTGTGTGTGTGTGTGTGTGTGTGTGTGAAAAGATTAGGGCATATTGAGTTCAGGCAAAATTGCGGGGAAGGATGGAAAAGTTTTGGAGATTTTAGGTTTAACGTGTAGGGTAATTAACTTATTGGTAGAATTTATCTGTTGCTGTATTTCAATTCTTTCAGAATCTAATTGGGATGGTGAATTTGGGGACAATGAACATGAAGGGTCTGGCTAGTGGCTACTTTTGTAAATTTGAGAGAATGAAGGTGGATTTCTTAGTGTGTCTGACACTGCTCACCATTTTGGCTAGCAAAAAGTATAAAAAAAAAAAAATTACTTTATTTTGTATATCTTTTTTAATGCATGTGTTTTAACGCTTGTTTATTTACCTACCTATTTAGAATTTTAAAAATGTTCTATATATTATTCTTTGTATAACTTGAATAATGAATAGTTATGTTGGTTAGTAAAATATTAGTAGGGAGGCGGGAAATGAGAAGTGCCTAAAATTGGGAGCTTCTAAAGTTGGGAGCCCTAGAAAGGTGTGTATATATTTTTTATATTTTAAGAAATATTGTTTACTTAGTTGTAATATATGTTAAAATATAAACTTTTTTATATATAACTAAATCTTATATACATATAAAGTATTAGAATATGTTTGTATTAATTTTAATTTATAATTTTATAAATTTTTTAGATTTTATTTTATTTTGTAGTATTTTTTTAATTTAAAATTTATCTGTTTAAGAGATTTTATTAGTGAGGTTTCATCTTAATTAAAAACAAGATTCATTTTGGATGGGAGCAAGATTTTTAGAAGCTTCTTACTTTGAGAAGCAAAATTGCCACCTCATTAAGAAAATCACGTAACTAAGAGTTAAATTTAATTAGTTAACAAGAGAATACTTAAAAGACACACTTCATTAGAAAAGCTATTGAAGTTTTAAGTATGATAAAGGCTAATTAAAATAACGAGAGTAATTATTTTTTTTTTTTAGGGCCAAATATTTAATCTTAATGATGATTTGGAAATAAAAAAAAAAGAGCAAAAGTCTTTTAGTTTCTCAAGTCACCTAATTACAATAAAAAAAAATTTAAACAATTTGGAAGGAGAACGCACGTTCTCTCCTAGAAAGTGGTGTTCGAATGACCCATGTGAGGAGCCATTGGATAAAAATATGGGTTAAAAAAGTTCACAAAAAAGCTTTAAAAAGAAATACATGTAAGGTGGTTTTTGAAAATCACCATTACCAACCACCACTACTCCCCACGTTTTCCTCTTCCCTTGGAAAGTGTTGGCTAGCTTTGCTTGCTTTTAACAAACAAAACAAAAAAAAATTTAAATTAAGGCAATATGTTAAAAACCACCCTAACATGGGGGAGTAAAAAGCTCCTGACGTGGGGAGTGGTTTCTGCTCTCTCATGATAATTGGGAATTTCCACGTTTTTTTTTTTGGTTATAAATTGCACACCAGTGCAATGGGCACAAAAGGGAGAGACATTCGATGAATGAAAAGAGAGTTATTGTGAGAAAAATTGAACGAAGCAAAGAAGAGGAATACAGAAAAAGAAAGAAGAAAAAGAGGAGAAACAAAGCAGCAGACTGAGAGAAAGCAGCAACAAGAAAGGAGATGGCGAAATCAGTTTTTACATGAGCCGAATTTTTCTGTTCCAGCAGCTCCTTTAAATGTGATTTTCAGTCAGTTTAGTCCAGCAAATTTTTATCTCCGAAGTCATGGATACGATCAAAAATCAAAGTGTTCTTATCAAATGGTACCCCCAGCCGGGATGGTTGAAGCTAAACCTAGGCACCGCGGTGTTCTCTCATCAGCAAAATGCGGCATTTGCCGGAATTTGTCGAGATTGGCAAAGAAACTGAGTAACTGGTTTTTATGGTGTTATTGATGCTTGTAGCCCTCTGGAGGCAGAGCTTAAGGCAATTGATAGAGGTATTTTGGAAATGGACTCCCGAAATTCTACATGAAATTGCCGCATCTGGACCCGAACATCCTTACGCCGATCTTATTTTCTCCATCAGGCACCATTTAAGTTATAACAAAGATTGGGTCATTCAACATGCCTATCGTGAAGCTAATCCGAGTTGCTGATTTTCTAGCCAAAGAGGCCGCCATCAAGAACCCCACTGCTTTGAGGTGCTTTTAGTTCCTCCCGTTCATGTTTTTGATTTGCTTAGAACTGATATTTTAGGCATTCTTTCTCTCTGCAAGTTCTAGTTGTTTTCTTTAATACTAAAAAAAAAAAAAAAAATGCTACCAAATAAGCCATGTTTTTCTCGGACCAGGACCGTGCTGCGGCTAAAGGCAGCATGGTTGTGCTGCACCTGTTTAGAGTGATTTGGAAAATTTATTTTTATAATCGAATCCATTTATTACGTAAAACTCGTCGAGTTTGTATAGCCTGTGAAAGTTTAAATTCATCCAATACCTTAGCTAAGTGATTGACTAACATTTGTGTTACAATTTTTTTTTAATTATAATTTTTGTTTATTTATTTAGAAAATAATATTATGAGATCTTATTCAATCACTTAGTTACATGTATTGGATAAATTTAAAATTTCACATGCTAAACAAACTCGACAAAATTTACGTAATTAATGAATTCGATCATAAAAATA
Source organism: Heliamphora exappendiculata (assembly GCA_034768845.1). Lineage (NCBI taxonomy): Eukaryota > Viridiplantae > Streptophyta > Magnoliopsida > Ericales > Sarraceniaceae > Heliamphora > Heliamphora exappendiculata. The sequence continues at coordinate 17,207,900 of JAOTRH010000018.1, read as the reverse complement.
TATTTTTCAAATATTCCAAACGCAATAAAACCGTACTATCCTTAAGCGCAACACAGTCGCCAAGTCCGTTCACTTCCCTAAATATTATGTTGGAAACAAAATATATATTTTGGTTTTCCCGCACCACTCCCATCTCTCTATATTTATTCTTCGATTAATCCATCTTTTTTTTTAACTTTTTTTGGTGTGATTAAAGTTTAATGTCACCCAAAGTAAAAAATAAATAAAATAATTTTTAAAATTTATATTTAGAATCGGTTTCAATTGCCCAAAAGCCATTGAACGTTGTTCTAAATATTATCAGACTTCTTAAAAATATTTTATTTATTTATTTATTTATTTATTTTTAACAATAAAAAATACTAAAATCCAGTTCGTGGTAAACGCGGACTTAAACAACTCTTTGGATCCTCTAAATGAATGTTCATTCCAATCCTCTAAATAGTGGTTTGAAGTTCACTTAAAATATGAGCAGTTTATTTGAGTTCTCAACTAATGTCTTTTTAACCCACTTAAAATATAAATAACTTATTCGGATCATCCATTAATACTTTTTAACCTAGTTAAAATACAAAAAATCCATTCGGATCCTCTAAAAAATAGTTTTTAGCTCACCTAAAAATAAATAGACAATTTTATACTCTCAAAATAAGTTTCAATAGTTCGTAAAAATTATGAACAGTTTCGTGCTCTACAAAATAGTATAAAAATATAAAATTCAACTAATTTGTTATTTTATCTTAAATGCTAAAATTAAATTTTGTACTATTATAACTTATTAAGTTTTCCACGACAACATTTTCAAAGTTACTCAAAATGTAATTGTCACATTTAAATTTGAATAAAACAAAAATAAATAATTTAATTTGTCAAAATTAAAATTCAAGTTCTTTTATAGAACTACGATCGACTTGATTTTAATTTGAATTTGTGTCAGAATTAAATACGTATACAACCTATTTAAATAAGCACAGTCATAAATAAAGTAAAACTCAAATTTTTATTTAAATAAATAAAAAATATAAATTCACTTAAATTAATTAACTTAAATTCAACCTGGTCTTGTGCCCGATTCAAATATGTAATCGACCTATTTAAATAAATTTAATCACAAATCAAATGAATCTAAAATTTATTCTTAAATAAATTTAAAATATAAATTTATTTAAATTAGTTGACTTAATTTTAACCAAGTATTGCGCTCGATTCAAATATGTTGTCAATCTATTTAAATGAATTTCATCACAAATTAAGTGAAACTACAATTTTTACTTAAATAAATAAAAAATATAATTTTACTTAAATTAGTTAACTTTATTCTATTATGGGCTTGCACCCGACTCAGATGTGTGATCAATCCACTTTTTAACTAAATATAATAATCACAAATAAAGTAAAACTCAAAATTTTACTTAAATAAATTAAATGTATAAATTCACCTAAAATAGTTAATTTAATTTTAATTTGACCTTGTGCTTGGATCAAATATATAGTTGACCTATTTAAATGAATTTAATCACAAATCAAGTCAATTTAAAATTTTTACTTAAATAAAATAAAAATAAAAATTTACTTAAATTAGTTGATTTAATTTTAACTCGGTTTTGTACCTCGTTTAAATATATAGTTAACCTATTTAAATAATAAAATTAATCACAAATTAAGTGAAATTAAGATTTTTATTTAAATAAATTAAAAGTACAAATGACTTAAATTGGTTGACTTAATTCTAATTCGGCTTTGTGCCTAGTTTAAATATATAGCCAATATATTTAAATAAATTTAATCACAAATTAAGTGAAACTCTAAATTTTTATTTACTTAAATTTTAAATGTGAATCTATCAAAATTAGTATAATCATGGTGCTTTGTGATCTTACTGAAGTGTAGTCACAATACTTTGTGATTCATCCAAATATGATGTTCAAATAAAATTAAATAAATTCTATACTTAATAAATTAAAAAATAAAAAATAATAAGTAATAAATTTTCTTAGAACTACGTTAACTTGATTCAAGTTTAGAGTTAATCACGATTTGGATACTAAAGCAATCCATTCAAATGGTTATCGTTACCAAACTAAAATAAAAATAGAATTTAGAATTGGCATATAAATGGTGAAGGAGTAAATGCCAACCAAGCTAGGATGTTCTCTCTTTATAGTGATACTATAATTTCTAAAATTTTAAATTATTAAATAAATCTCTAAGGTTCATTAACATAAATAAATAAATACATAAACAAATTTACTCTTTTAAACTACGTTTGACTTGATTACAGTCTAGAACTAATTTCGACTTAGATACATAGACAACCCATTTAAATGGGTGCAGTAATAAAATTCATGAACCCAAATGTTCATCCAAATAAAATTCTAAAGTCTAAAATAATAGGTCATCTACCTTTTATATATTAAATTAAATTAAATTATTTTAAAAAATCAAATAAATTTTATATTTACCAAATTTCAAAACTAAAATTAAAATAAATTTATGAACTACATTTGGCTTAATCCCAAATTATAGGTATATAAGCAATCTAGGTCATTACCTAGGTTCATCTCTTAAAATAAATAAATTTAAACCCCATGTGTCTTGATCAAAATAGAAAATTATAATAAATAAATAATTCGAATTAAAAGGTGTTCTCTTTACATAAGAGAAGTAATTAAGAGATATATTTTATCTTAAATAGGTTC
>JAOTRH010000018.1:17190799-17205101 GCA_034768845.1 Heliamphora exappendiculata | reverse complement strand
CAGGTACTCATATAAATTGTGGGTTTCACAACAACAGCTATTGTGGAGTTCACAACTTATATGAGTCTAAATTACGATCAATTTTGAGTAAACTGTGACATGCCAACACCAAGTTTTAAGTTTTTGCTTTGTTTCTGTATTTCTGCAAATCCTTTGGTTTCCATCCATTTTTAGTAGCCTTTAACTACTTTTACGTTCCCTATATCTTTGCCAATCTATTGGATTAGAACCAAAAACTAATCTTTCAGGTTTTGATTTATTTCACCTGATTGATGCTTTAATTTATTAAGGTGCATATGTTTTTGTTGGTTGGTTTCAGGATTTGAGATCTTGGCCTTTCCATGCAATCAGTTCTTGTATCAAGAGCCTGGTACAAGCGTGGAGGCACATGAATTCGCATGTACAAGATACAAGGCTGAATATCCAGTTTTTCAAAAGGTAACGGTATCATAGTATATGCTAAGCTAAAATGCTATTAGATCTGACAATTATTTGCCCATAACTTGTGACCTTAGCCTCCAATTAACCATGGTCCACCTTATGTCCATAGTTTTAAACTCGTACCTTTAAGATTGGCCGTCTATTTAGAGTGGGATCTTAAGTACAACTAAAAAAGTAATAGACCATGAATGTCTAGTTCTAAACTTATATCATTTAAGGGTGAATATGAGTAATATTTTATCAGTTTTATCCGTTTTTGTGTAGCAAATCCTCTATTTTCACTCGTTTTCCACTCAATGTCCTTCCACCATCATTCACTTATTCACACCATGTGTTACTTTTAGGGGGCCCTTGTTGATTGGCCCTAGTATTATATTGGTGTATTGATATATAAAGGTCTTTTTTGCTTTGTATTGAATGGTGTTCAGTGAGCATTTCCAGAAAAATACATTTTCTGGTGGAGAAAATTGAAATGCTGAAATCAAAATTTGTAGTTAAATCTTAAGAGGGGCATGAGGTAAACATAAACTATCCTTGTGCTTATTATCATCTCTTGCTTATCGGGCTGTGGTCCCTCTTAAGTTACATATTTTGGATACGACACACTCATTCTATAATTTGACTTGTGTAAACCATAGTTAGCGTTGCCAAAGAAGATTGATTAGTGAAGTGATGAGATTCATTTTTACTTCTAGAATTTGGATGTTTCATTCGGCCGCTAGTTTTCCATCTATGAAGAAACAATTGGCAGAGGTAATTACACAGATGATGGATTCACTTGGACTCCCATACCACCAGTGGTGAGAACCTGTAGTTAGCTACTCTGATGATACTATTTGTTATTAAGTTATACTAGACTTTGGTTCTCAGCATAAGTTTCCTGGCACATCCTAGTTCCAAGGTTTCTCCAAAAAAAGGCATATTCATATTTTACACCAATATCACGTTCTCTCCACTAGGTGCCATGTATTGGTGGGGTATTTGAATTGCTGGATCCCTAGTAGCTTTATTTTACCATGGCAGAAATGATGATTTCAATTGCTTATATGCCTAGGACTGCCGTGTAAAATGTGAAGTGAAATGTCTGTGTGGTTTGCAGCCTTTGTTAGTTTCCCCTCCAGGTTCATGCAGAAAATATCATATTGATTGTTTGTCTGGAAACCTTTAATTTCATTTGTTTGGCACGCTCAATGATTAGGTGATGTGCCCAAGTTTGAGACTGAACTACTATCCCAAGCTTTGCATAGTATCCTGCAATATCGGTTTCGATCCACGCCATCACCCAAATTGCATTGTGGTAATTTTCTCATCGCAGTTGGGCTTTAGTGCCCATGTGGGGAGTAGCCAAGAAATTGCCTCTGCATTAAATTCATTGTCATTGTTGGATGGCAAGATAAATGGATTGCTATGGTAGGAAACAGTCTATTTTATAAGCGCTGAGCAGTTTCCCTATTTGTTTCCGAAAATTAGTGGAAGTTACCTGCAGAAGAGTGCTAAAAACCAGCATCCTAGAATTAGAATTGTCCCGTAGATTGTATATTTCGGTTCTGCTTGCCACTTACTATTTCTATCCATGCCTACCAATGCTTTTAACCCCTAATTGTTCTTTTTTCAAGGCTTGTAAATTTGAAACAAATCTAATAAGTACTGCTTATAAATATTTCATAGGATTTTCCTATTTGTGCAACTCGACATTGCCCCAAATCGACTTAAATTAATAAGAATGGTCAACCATCCTTGTTTAGGTATGCGTTAATGGGTCAGATGTAGCCCCTATCTACAATTTCCTCAAAGCAAGTAAAGGAGTGGGTAAAAGTGGATTTCTTGGGTCAAGGATCAAATGGAACTTCACCAAGTTTTTGGTTGATAAGGAGGGCAAAGTCATCCGCCGTTATGGCACGACAACGCCTCCATTAGCTATTGAGGTTTCTCTCTCTCCCCCCCTCCCTCCCCTGCATTTCTATGTTTATCTAGTTATTTATTTATTCTGATATGTGGTTCTTGTCCTGCATCTCTGGATTTCCTAATGCAGGCAGACATTCAGAAAGCATTGGAGGGGCAGAGGCGTGAAGGACGTCTATGAAGTTTCAATTTAAGATGACTTGTTTCAGTGGTGAACGTAAATAAAGCTATTGAAAGAAAGATAATCTTCTATTTTGTTAATCATGTGAAGTTTGTTCCCATGTCGTGTATCGATTTTGTTGACAGTAACTTAGTAATGCCACTAGTTTCAGTTTTTCTGCCCTTGTTGATTACTCTAGAAAAAAAAATATCTACTTTTTGTTCCAAACTACGGGTTGTACCTTTGAAATTATTTCCTGAACTGTATAGTATTTTTTGCTTCATTGAAAATGATTGTGTTGGCATTGCTCGTAGATGGATGTTAAATTAGATATAATTGTGTAGTTTTGGTGGATTGTTTAACAAATTTGGTTTTCATATAAAATATCTCCTGACATTTTCCTGGGCCAGGATTCTTTATTGATTTCTCTGGTTCAATTCATTATATCCTTGCAAGACTCTCTTAAATCGGATTGTTGAACTTGAATTACTGAAATATATGAGATGGGTTCAATTAAATACCGAGTCATTCAAATTTCTATATGTTTTTTGTCCGTAAATTGCTATATCAATTAGATGCTAAAATTGATCTATTTTTCCCCTTTTATATACAATTGCTAACATGAAGAGGCATGTTTTGGGAGGTGGGTTGGGTTGGTGTTGGTAGTGGAAGAATTGATCAATGCGCAGAGAGGTTGGTTTTAAACTTTTAATGTGGGTCTAGTTGTGTTGATAATGCTTGGAGAGTTACTGATTTTTGGTGAGATTAGATTATATGATTTAGGAGTGAGAATTTTGTTCGTGTGGATAATAAATACGTACTTTTTTATTGGTTTAAATTGTAGATCTCACTATATATTTGGCAATAAAACGACAACTACAGTTTAGCTCAGTGAGAGAATAGGATAAGTCGGTGAACAAATTTATTTTTCTAATGTACGCATGGTTCATAATTAATTTTGGATATGGGGGTGAGATTCTTTCTGCTCCACTATTTAGAATAAGGCATGTGGTTCACCAGACACTATTTGGAATAGGGCATCCATTATGAGTTTTAATCGTTCATCTTATACGTTTATAATAAGAAATAGTGCTTAATCGTTCATCTTATACGTTTGTAATAAGAGATAGTGCTTACAATGGAAAAAAAGTGTTAAGAGATTTTGTAGGGATGTCATTGGGGCGGAGTGGGATATGATGTCCCGTTCTCCCTTTCGATTTCTTATTGGGCTTGGGGCTGAGCGGGGGTGGGGTAGGACCGGGCGGAAGTAGGAATATAATAGGGATTTTATGTGAGTAAAAGAGGATATAGTATAAGAGAGAGTATTTGATGAATAATTCTGATTAAAAGATTAAGAAAATAGAAGTAAAAGATTAAAAATAAAAAAAAAGAAGTAAAAAATTAAAGATAAAATAATATTTTATGTATTCTAGTTTTATTATATGTTTAAAAAAGAGCTTTTATATGTATTTATATAAAAATATATTTAATAATTAAAATTGGATACAAAGTGATACGGGAAATAACATAGAAGTAAAAGCAAATCTCATCGCCATCCCACTTTGAATCAAGGTAGAAAAATTGTATAAAAAAACAGAGACAAAAAATGCATGGGGCAGAAAAATTGTCATATTTCTGGGGTGAGTTTGTGTCTAGTTTGTTGGGAGAAAACTCTCCCTTTGATATAACCGTTTCTGTTTGCCTTATTTGGCATAATCGAGTAATAACGGGCAGGAAGAACAAATCTCATTTCCATCCCATTTTGTACCAAGGTACAAAATTGTGAAAAAACAAGACAAAAAATGCATAGGGCGGAAAAAATGTCATCTTTTATAATTAAGGTGAGTTTGTGTCGTGTTTGTTGGGAGAAAATTCCCCCTTTGATATAACCGTTTTTGTTTTGCTTTGTCACCAAACAAGCACTTGGGCATGCAAAATGAACTAGGCTTTCTAACCCATAAACAGACCTACCTTTGAGGAAATGAGAAGTTTATGAATCGCTCGCTAGTGTAAAAACAGAAAACCAAGGGACTTGCTTCTCAATAACCACAACCCTTTCCTTGCTGCAATTAAAAAAAAAAAAAGTGACGAGCATGGGCGGAGCCAAGATTCTGAAACTATTAACCTTCTCGGTGGTGTTTCTGGTTCATAATCCCAAGGTGAAGTGCCGCTCATTTATAGTGTCGGCTCGTCGTCCTCCTCTGCCGCCGCTCTGCATCTCACAGTTGGAAATGGCGAACCTTGCTTGTGCCTTTGTGGCCTTCACCTCCCTCGCCTTCCCCACCAAGCAATGACAAAGGAGACCACATAAATAGAAACGGATACGAACTCACACGAAAATAAACACCAATAATCAGCTGCAGACTGAGAATTGTTGCTAGTGATTGAGGGCGGCGGTCAGTGCGGCTGCGCCATCCTGGTTTGCACGATTACACTTAAGGAGTTAACAACTCGTGAAAAGTCACTTTTCAATGTGGAGGGAAACCGATACTTTAAAAATGTCCATCTTCTCTCTGTTTCTTATCTAAAATATGACATAAAACTTTAGTTTGTATGGCCTGGATTGGTTTGTGTTGAGTTTCCAGACCCCAAACAGCAAATAAAGAAAAAATTACTTTTAAGTTACTTCTTCCAATCACTAAGTGGAACAAAGATGTGAAACTTATTTGTAGGGCTTGCACGGCAGCTGTGAACAACCCCCCGCCGAAAAAAAAAGAAAGAAAAGAAGAAGAGATAAAAAAATAAAATCCTGATGGAATGCAAGAAAAGCAAATCAAAATGCAACTCGTTTACCAGTAACTAATTAATACCCTAGTGAAAAATTCATAACAATGGAGCTTGTCGCTTCGGTGAATCACTCGAGTTACCTCTTCTAGCTATCGATTAGGAGAGTAGGGAAGCAATATGGGATCATTACGATAAGCTCTCATATCTGATAAAATGCAAGCAAGTCAATATCACAGCTCCTGTCAAAACTAGGGGGTTTTTTTTCCTTCCCTTCCTTGCCTATGAAATTCTTGGCTCAAAAACTGGGGAAATTGAAAAGCGAAATTAAAATCCGGAAATTTGATTGATTGGCATGTTGAACATCTACACAGCTTGCTGAAGAAGTGCGTCAGCCAAATCCATCGGCATTATAGCCAGGCCCCTGCTTTCCAACAGCTGGGTTGCTGCTGATGGATTCACCTCCAGTAACTTTCCCATCATCTCTTCCAGGGGTTCGTTCAACATCTGATCATGGAGAACATAATGGCCATATCCCTGTGAATTGTAGAAATAACTAGATCAAGAAATGGAGAAAAAGGTCTTAAAAAAACAAACAAGCAAGCAAATTGAACCAAGTGTTGAAATGACTGCATGAAACAATCTGGTATGATTTTACGTAACTTATTCCATTTAAGAATTTATTGAGTGGTACCTCCAGGAAAATGAAAGGATCAGTGGTTGCTTCGCCTCCCAATCTGCTTCGACTTAAATCCTGCAGAATGAACTTCGTATAGTACTCAATCTTGTGTTTTGCGACGAAGGAAATTTTGAGGCATGCTACATAAAAATACTGAAACAAACTATCATGCAATATCCATGTAACCCAGCAATTGGAGTAACTCTGCTAAAGGAAAGCAGCCGAACATACCATGCAGGAGAGTTCTAATGGCAAATAACAGGTGTTTTTGGGTAATAAGACTTATGCTGGTAGTTAAGAGACGGTGCCTGACTAGTAAAGAGAATCACCCTATTCTTTTGGCCCCATATTCCCAAGCAGGATACCTACTCGAAAGATTCATTTGAGGCCTGGTTAGTAATGATAATTTCATCAATAAGAGTGCTTACATCTCAATAGAGTCAATACCAAACAGAATCATCCTTCCAACATTCCCTGATGCGACTGGATTTGAAAACTTGAAGTGCATCAGAAGCTGAAAGGCTTCATTTGATCAGAAATATTCAAATGTTTGCCAACCAAGTATATGATACTTTTAAGATAATATTGCAGTCGCTTCAAACAATGTTCCCAGACTAATTTCTAGGAATTTTTTCCCTAAACGTCTAATTAAATGCAATGTTGATACTAGCTCTAAGGGTAACCCAGGTTCTGCAGGTTATGGAGGAGTTTTCAGAAATGACCGAGGTCATTGGCTTCTTGGCTTCATGGGAAGCATGACCTTGGCTACAAGCTTGAAAGCTAAGCTGAAAGTCATTCTCAAGGGACTCATGATCATCAAAGAGAGGCTTTGTTGAAGTGCTGATTAAAACTGACTGGCAATGGTGTGGCCCTCATCCAGGATACGAATGTGAAGAATAGAAGCTCCTATAGGGCCATTTTCGAAGACTGCAGATTCCACTTGTAAAGTTTCAATTGAAAGCTTATGAGGGACAGAACACCTGTGCTAATTTCTTTACTAACAAATGGGTGATTGCATCTTCCCAGCTGGAGTCCTCTCCTCTCTCCCCAGGGTTTTGCTCCCTTACAGGCTAATATAGCCAGTGTGACCCACTATAGGTCTTCCTCTTGTTTGTTGTCTCATTCCTTTCCACCCTAAAAGGTGCCTCTTAATTTCATAAATTGAAGGTTCAACCAAAAAATTCAAGAAACAGCGGTGAGAAGGTTGAGAAAGTCAAACATATAAGACTCAATAGTGAACAAAAGCAAATTCGCATGTAACTGGTTGACAGCTGCTGTCTAAATTCATTATCCAATAAATAATCGTGAACATTACAGAGCAAAAATCTCAGCAGACCCCAGGATTAATTTCAAAGAGATTCCTCAAGTCCTGTCCTTTAACTCATTGGTATGTTCTGATGGAATTCATAGTGTGAGAGGCCCTATAGTTGTGTATATAAAGGAACTTCAGCTGTTCTACCCAGATGATTAGCATTTAAACATGTTAGAATTTGTCTTCAGTGCGTTCACAATTGAGATGCTATTAGACTGATACTTAGAATGGATCTTTATTTCAATAGCAAAAAAAAAATTTAAAAAGAAAGAAAGAAAGAAAGAAAAGTAAAGAAAAATAAAAATTCCTGAACATAGGATCAGATCTTAGGTAGGTAACTTAACCCAGAAAATGCTGCACTCAACAAGAGTAAAATTATCAGCCACTGGTTGCCAGTTGCCATATAAATTCATTATCTAATGTACCATCCTGAATACAGAATCAAAATCCAGATCTTTGGTATGTGAAACAATGCTGAAATCCCTACACTCAATAAGCTGCGAACTCACTTCAAGGAACATCTTTTCTCTTTTAAGATCACCTCACACTCACAATTCAACTTAACTCCTAACTGAAGCTGTGAACTCAATCTATCACAATTCAATTTAACTCCTAACTGAAGCTATAAGAGATGTGACCAAGTCTTTGAGAGTCTAAACTCTGTTCATTAAAGTAAAGCTGAATATGCTCTTACCCATCTGCCACAGTTTAAATTGGAAGACTAACATCACGATAAGCACTGTTATGATGAAAACATACCTTGATTTGAAGCTGTAAATACTTGATATGGTCGATGATATCATTAAGCAGAGATGCTTTACCACCCTGAAAAACAAGAAGAAACGGATTTTATTAATCAGACAGAACTCATGATGCAGTGCGTGCTATGCTCTCAAGACTGTTTATGAAATTGTTGGCATGATGTCTGACAAATATATCAACATCATAAATTTTTAAATATGAGCCACCATCTGCATTTAATAAGTTCGCACAGTTGAAAGTTTGTTATATCTTTACAATAGGTACAGCCCTCCCTTTTTCCATAACATGCAAAAGACATTTGGGCTCCTGCTCAAGCTGAGATAAATTATCCTTTGTCTATAACATCCATGGGCAAAATAATTGGACATAATTTGTTTCCTGTTAAACACTTACTCAGCACTGCACCACAACCTTTTCTTCATCAAACTTCATATGACTCTTAGGTCTAGGAATGATTTTAGTGAATGCTCAAACACAGAAGTAGAAAATTTTGTCGTTGAATTGAATTTAGTGAGATAAATTATCTTTTGTCTATAACATCCATGGGCAAAATAATTGGACATAATTTGTTTCCTGTTAAACACTTGCTCAGCACTGCACGACAACCTTTTCCTCATCCAACTTCATACAACTCTTAGGTCTAGGAATGATTTTAGTGAATGCTTAAACACAGAAGTAGAAAATTTTGTCGTTGAATTGAATCTAGTATCTACAGCTTTTGCCTGTAGTTCATGACACATTTTATCTGTAAAATACATGTTCAGATGCATGCTTTCATACATGCAGACACACCCATGTGTCACCTCTTTAGGATGCGGAAGCAGTTCCTGCAAGGCGTCGAGTCGCTTGGCAATCCTCAATCTGCGAGACTGAGTAAATATTGGCCAGTTAGAGAAACTGAACCCGGCCAGAATTTGACGAATTCCAAGTAATAGAGTAGTAAAAAAAATGCTGCTTCAGTTCAAAGGAATAAATTAATAATATGAAGACCCTTAACATAATAATAGAAAGGATTCGGTGGTTAAGCCCCAGGCCTTTCAACTTTTTGTAGGCCACAGAGTCTATGTAGCTAGTGTTTCTTTAAAGAGTTTCCTTACACGATCGGTGGTAGTGGCTCTCCGTCTTGATAAATGGTTCTGTTGTCTAGGTGAGAACACTGGTGTTGCAACTGCTACTCTTGAATGAGATTGGTTTGATGCTTGTCCCTGTGAAGAATGAATAGATTGAAAATATTTGTGTTGCATGAACGTAATAGAAGTTTTCCAAACTAAAGCCTGAGTAACTATAGACCAAAAATTGTTTTAGAGGCAATGAACTCTATGGAGGAATCCCATTTTGGAGTAAGGCACAGGCAAAGTAAGAAACTTGACCCGAACACGTAGTTGATATTCAGCATCAGTGAAGTTGTTCATTGGTCCTCTTTCATTATGAGGCCTCAGATATTTTACCTCTTGAAAGACAGCATTACCTTCAACCTTCAGTTTTTCATTCCAAAGGTATTCGGTCAGATATACAACATATATTGCGATTGAAAGAAATCTTAGTGTCAGAAATTTACTTCTATTGTACCATAGGTACATTGCATCTCTCACCTTTTGTCATCTCAATTTGGCCAAAAACTAAAAATAACAAATTTAGAGAAGCTTCATGAATGTTACTATTAATAATATAACTCTACCTTCCAAAAGTCCATGCCCACAGAAGGCTCGGCAGAGTTAAAACTAAATTCCATTCCAGGATTATTGTACGGCATCTCCTTTTGGATTTCAGCGACACCACTTTCTGCAATGTACTTGACATAATCGGGAGAGGTTTTCTGGCAATGAATCCAGTGGGATAGGGGCAGAGGCACAGGAGGAATCTGATTTTTTCCTGCTGCCATAACAGACTGATTGTCTGGATTGTCTTTGTATGAGTGAGAGTGAGACACATCACTGATATTCCCACCAAAAGCAAACGGCATCAACTGTAGAGAGTTCTCGTGTCCACATTGTCCTTCCATGTTTATACGGCCTGAATACTATGAAGTTGCAAGCAATGAAATGGCAGCAGAACAGTTCCGACTACATAAAAGGCAACAACACCAAGGAAAATGGAATGGAACTCCCATAGCCATTAGTTGTTGTTTTTCTTTTCTTTTTTTGTTTTTGTTTTTTGTGATCAGCAATGAAGAATCCCATAACCATTAGTTGTAATAACGAAGATTAAAGGCAATTCTGATTATTATGCGGACAAAGGTGTTTACCGTCAAGATCAGATGGGGATGGATATATTAAGTTGTAGTTTACTTACATTTCGGATTAGTATGAAAGATGTGGGGATATTGATGAATGCAAGAGACACTCGAAGATTTAGGAACTTGCAGACGAAGTGAGTTGTTGATTTCTGCAGTGAAACTTAACCATTTAAGGAACATTTACAGAGATTATATCTCATTCCGCTTGAGGACGAGGAAATGGCAGGCATTGAACTTCAAGTGAATGTAAGGTTTGCCCCCAAATTAGAAAAATCACATAGATGTCTATTCGTTCAACCATTATACCTACATTCCAGCTAAGAAACATGCATGTCCATTTGTTCGTAATTTAATTGCAGATTAGCTAATAACTCCCGCCAGGACAAAAACACCAACAGAAATAAAAGAAAACAGAAGGAAAATTCCTTTAATGTTCTTGTTTGATTCTCTGAATGCTGAGAAAACGTAGCAAATTGAAACGAGTTAGGTCACAGTCGCTTTTGAAGAAGTACAAGTTTTCTTTACCTAGATTTTCTCTATAGCCAAACGTAGCTAGATGTTAGAAGTTCGGTAAAAAAATAACATACAAACAAAGTATGTGAACGGAAAAATCATATACATGGTGATTGGTGACTAATTAAGTATAACTTTCACCGCAAGCAGTTCATAATCATCAATATGAAAAGCAAACTCTATATATAACCAACTCTGTAATTGGGATTTTCGTATATGTTCGTCATCATTTGATCAAAGAATAAATGAACTCAAGAGTAGTACTCCAGTCATACTGAATCTGTACCTCTAAACATGCTATTTTGAACATTAACATGGAAATTATGTGGGAAAAATCGCATAGTGAAGCGAAAGTTACGAAACCATTTACAGTGACAATGTGAACTAGAAAAGTGGAGAGAAATGGCAAGCGATGTACGGCCAGAATCGGGAGGAACACGCATATTGATAAGAGGGTGATTCTTACGAGGAGAAATCTAGGGTTTCATCAAATAGCGTGGGGAAGATAAAATGCGACGAGAAACATCACGAAATCCGGGGCCTATTTCCAGTTGCCTCTGTAATGGTGGTACGTATGCGTGCGTTCGAAGTTTAACAGAACGTTGTTATGCAAGATAATAGATATCAGAAAAAACGTAGTGTTAGGAGGTTGTGGAAATGTGTTACACTCGTTTCAGAGATAAACCAATTCGGACTTATTTGTTTATTTAGTTTTGTTTGTTTTATTTTTAATATTTTTTTATTATTTACTCAAATAATTATATTTTTTACTATTCTTATCAAAAAAATTAATCAAAATATAAAAAAAAATTCAAAAAAAATCAAAATAAGCAAATAAACAAAACTTTATATTACTTATTTTTTATTTTAGTGAATTTTTTTTATTCTTTAACCAAAATTTTTAACTTTTTTGATTCTTCTAATCGAAAAAATTTGACAAAATAAAAAATAATCAAAAGACCAAAAAAATTCTATTAAATCAAAAAATAAGCAAAGCTATCGATATTTAGCCCAAACATGGCCAATATGTTTGGCACAATAATTTTTTTGAAACATATCGTTGGAGGTTTTGGGCATAGATTGTGGTCAAAGATATTGACTATAGTCGCATATAATGGTCAGAGGAAATAACTAAAGGTGAATGTTGTAATAATGGTAAAAAATAATGGCAATAGTTAAAAATAGTTGTTGAATGTGATGACCAAAAGTGATAATTGAATGCAATAGCCAGGTAATGGTATGAGTGAAATGGTCCAATGTGATATTTAAAACCTAGCTTTTAAGCCAAGTCTTAATTTAAAAGCCAAAACAAAATCACTTAGTTTGGATTTTCACAACAAATTAAGTTTTTTTTTTTCACTTCTTTCACAAAAAAATTATGATTTAACATTTACTTTTTTACAAAAAAATTAAAAAATTAAAAAATTACTAAAAAAAAACTAATCCAAACACTGCTCAAAGATAGTGGCCAAGTATAGTGTTCGAAAGAGGAGGAGAAAAATTATTATAAGCAAAAATAAATATTTGAATTATTTTGTAAATTTTAAAAGTTGTTTGCTTTTAAAAAAATTAAAAGTAATTATATTAACTAAATTTTGTTTACAAATTACAAAAATTTTAAAAACAAAACCAAAAAATGGTAAACATAAACTTTACCATAAAAGCAATTGAGAAAATTCTCCCCCAATTTCTAACAGCTAAATTTCAAATTTAAAATTAATTACTTATCTACTTTAGAATTAATTGTTAGTATGTTAGTGTGAATATTTAAATTTTTCTAGATGTGAGTTTTTAGAACTCTATACATGTTTTATTTTTTTTATTACTTGGCAATTTTATTTATATTTTAATTTAATTCATTCAATAAAAACATAATTTCACTCTCGAGTTTTATGCACAGCCACCATCCGAATTCATTTTCTCACACTCTCATAGGTCGCTGCCTGATTGTCTCCCTCATCTCTTTTTAAGTTTTGAATATTAAGATTTGGTAATTATATTTTTTAGTATATAGTTAATCAAATATTTTAAATTCAAAATTTTTAAAAAATTAGATTAGAGGATTGAGTTCGGACAGTTAAGAGGAAAACTCCATTTTAGTTAATATATATATATGTATATAGACAAGTTTTGAAATCATATACACGTGCTAAACAAATAAACTTTTTTATATTTCATACAAAATAAAAATATTTTTTAATAAAAATCTCCTAAGAAATTTATTTTAAATTTTGAATATCAAAATTTGGTAATTATTTTTTAATAGATAACTAATCAAATATTTTAAAAACATTTTTAATTTAAAATTATAAAAAAAATTAGATTGGAGGTTTAGAGTTTATAGACCACTCCAGTGGAAAATCCAATTTTCGTTAATATATATAGATGAGTTTTGAAATCATATACATGTGCCAAACAGATAAACATTTTATATTTCATACAAAATAAAATTGTATATTCGTAGCATACAAAAGAAATATAAATATTACCAAATAGTATCCTGTTTGGGATAATTGCAAATTTGTTTATTTTAGTTGGTTTATTTTTGTTTTTAATTTTTTTTTTCAGCATGTAACCAAACTATTATACTTATTGACTCCTATCATCGATGTGAGCTAGCAGAATAGATTTTTTTTTTTATCAAAATATAAAATAAATTCAGTAAAGACCAAAATAAGTTAATAAGTCAAATTTTATGTTGCTTATTTTTTTTATTTGGTATTTTTTTTCTTTTTTGATTAATTTTTTATTTTTTTGGTTCATCTCATTAAAAAAATTCATAATTTTTTTTAAAATTAATCAAAATATATAAAAAAGTTAAAAAAAAACAAAAACAAAAATCACGAAAATTAGCCCAAACACGGCTACGATCTAGCTTGTGATCAATTCGTCAGAATTACGGAATTTGGGCCCGGCCTTTGGGCGCGGGATACGGACTAAGCTTAAGGTCTACAAACCCCAGGCGGTGAATTCCCATTGACCTATACTGTACGACGCCGTATGTTGCTATCAAATAGGCCATCGAATAACCCGCGCCGCTCTGTCTTCGCCGGAGGTTCTGGGTTTTGTTTCTGTAAAACCCTAGCGTCGGTCTTCTTCTTCACTGCCGACAATGAAGCTCGTCAGGTACGTCTCTCTGTTGCACTGCATTATCAGTATTTTCCTGTAATCTTTTGATAATGTCCGTGTGAACCTTTTTTCTTGAAAGCCTAATGTTCCATTTTCTCATTCTTATTTGTTTTTTCTTCATGTA
Source organism: Heliamphora exappendiculata (assembly GCA_034768845.1). Lineage (NCBI taxonomy): Eukaryota > Viridiplantae > Streptophyta > Magnoliopsida > Ericales > Sarraceniaceae > Heliamphora > Heliamphora exappendiculata. The sequence goes on along the minus strand of JAOTRH010000018.1, from coordinate 17,191,119 downwards.
AGCAGGTTTTTGATGAAGTTGAACAACGAGACCGTGTCGATTGAGCTCAAGAACGGAACCATTGTTCACGGCACCATCACAGGTTTCTCTCCCCCCCTCTCTATATCCATGTGTGTGTGTGTGTGTGTGTGTGTGTGTGGGAGGGTTGGCTGCCGAGAAACGCCAAACAAAGGAATATAACAAAATCGAACTGTCATCTTTTGTAGTTCTTTTTAAAAAAAAAAAATCTAAGTAGCTTTATGAGGATCTAAGGACTGACGCCTTCTTTTTGTCGGGTGATGAATGTCTTGAAATCAGAATTTTATCTCTGCAACCCCACC
>JAOTRH010000018.1:17118593-17190699 GCA_034768845.1 Heliamphora exappendiculata | reverse complement strand
CAGCATGTTTAGCTTTTATTTCATGTTTATCTAGTTTTTGCTGAGTTTTGATTCACGGTGTGGGATTTGAAAATATTTTTTAGATACTTATGATCACGCAAGTTGATCAAGTGGAGCCAAAGGGGTGGAAGATCTGTAGTCTTCTCTTTTTGTTTCGTATGGACCATGTATGTTTTACATGTTTTGGTTTTAAACCTTGTGTTGTAAGCCTAAGAGCGATATACATAATGCTTGTATGCTATTTATCTTGAGAGTGAAACATCGGGCTGGGTGTTGTTTATGGTGTTTCGGGTGATCCAAAGTTTGGATCATGATAATTGGGTTATGACCTATAACGCCCCGATTTTGAAATAATAAAACTCGAGTAAAGTTGGGAAATTACCCCAATAAAGGTGACCGTTTCTTTTTGTAAACAACCCCTGAAAATAGTTAGTTCATACCTCAAAGGGGTAGCCCAAAAACATTAAGAAAAATTCCGTTCTAAAATAATTTTTAATAAAAAGCAATCCAGCGAAATTTGCTCTAGCGGACTCCTTACCGCTCGAGCAGTGGGATACCCAAGAGTTCAATACCCCAAAACTATAAAATTTTCCAAGTATTGAAAAAATCACTACTTTTTCTCCTCCTTTAAAATGATTTTGAATAGGTAAATACGAGAGATAAAACATACATTTGAGAGTAAAATCACGATCTTTCAACCCATGAACCCGAAATCAAACTTCAATATCAAAATACATCATTAAAAAGTTAAAGTTTTCAACATAACAAACGAATGAAACATCCTCACATGCATACATAACATGAACATACGACCTTAAGACCTTACAACACGGGTATTCTTACCCAAATTACAATAATCTGAGTATTTCAAAAAAATAAGAATTACATCTTTACAATTTTATTTTCCAAAAAATATTCTATCCAAGAATGTGTAATCCTATGAGTTGCTCAAAAAGGATCTAGCAACTGTTATCTTGCTCTAAAACATTCTTTCTGCTATCACCTGAAATATTGTTAAATAACATGAGCCAAATCTCGTATGAAAAGACTAACAATGAACATATGCATGAAATGTGATGATAGTTATGCGAGGTACACATAAGTTTATCCAAAACCAACATCGTTTGCCCAAGTCAATTTTTCAATACAAAACCAAGTTTTCAACAAAAGTGTTATTGTTCAAAGTCCCATAGTTAAAGTTAAATTAACCATTATGACCAATCCTCTCACCATGTTCAAACCAACTCAACGCATTTTCATATCCCATTATTTTATCCATTCATCCAATTAAGGTTTTACCAATTTAATTTACTCATCAATTCAATTAAGTACCAAGTTGGACGGCACCTATAAACTCAAGCGTATTTATTTTCACCGGGCCACGTGAGGTCTGAAGAATAAATACCCATTCTATAGTCTAACATGGAGAGCACATATTTTTGATTTCTCTCGAGAACATCGATGGGTGGACCACCCAAGAGCACGCTTTTACGGGAATTAACTCGTAGGAATTGCCCACCTTACATTGCGCAAGTTTTCGCTCTTTCACCGAGGAGCAACTCATGTCCAAACTTAATCATTCAATTTCATCACACAGTACTTCAATTATTTAATGGTTTCATTTCATTAACAACCAAAACAAGTCCAACCATCAACCTGTTTCCTCTCACCAAAACCCATATCACACGTGTGTTTTTCGATTTTACATTAAAACTCCCAAATTTTAACACCCGATATAGTCATATGCCACACAAACTCATGGAATGTAAATGCAATAGGTTATCACAACCCTCAATTTAATCAATAATCACATCAATTTCAACATATGGATCCCTTAACCCCAAAATCCCTAAATTATATGGTTTAAGCTCAAATTTAAACCCTAGCCCATCATTTTTCAAAATCAATCGTATTCAACATTAACGTAAAGATATAAACATATTAAATCATCCATGAATATAATATTTAACCTTTATTAACATCAAATCCTAACCTAGGGCTTCGAAAATACCATTTTTATGCTTTTATATTTATAAAATAAAAGATACAACACATATCATAGAGATATTCAAGAATAGTCATAGATCCTACCTTTGGGATGCTAGATTCACAAGAAAATGCTCAAACAAGCTCCAACTGTGAGAATCTCCAACAAAAGGTGAGAAGGGAGCCTCCAACATTTAGCTCGAGCCTCTAACGGATAAACAACTAAGATGAATGTAAGATATCTCACCAAAAGAAGCTAAAAAGCTTCAATCAACTCTCCAAACCCAAACCCTAGCTCTTATTTCTATTTTAGAGAGAGAGGGAAAAGGAAAGAATGAATGCAAAATGTTAAAACCCGTAACTTAAAAGCTGTACGCCGACTATCCACTCAAGTGAACTTCCTACCGTTCAAGCAGTTCCTAAGCCCAAAAACGCTCGGCCACCTGTTCGGTCGAGCGGTCAAAATTGGGTAGAAACTCTGAACTAAAAATGCTAAAACTAAACAAAGCATAAGCGAAATACCTCACAACCACATTCTCATGCACTACCCCACACTTAACCATCGTTAGCAAACATATACCGACTCAAATTTTAATTTTTACGCATGAAGTACACATTTAACTGTTCCCACCTAACATAACTTACTTATTTTTCTTAATATCGTAAAATAACAAAGGATCGGGTCCTACATGACCCCTTAACTTTCACATGACATTGTGACTTTTATCCTATCTATATTCATAACTCACTGAATTAGTAAGATATACAAAAAAATATTACTATTAATTCCTTCATATATGATTTTATATAATTTGAAAGGGATACTTAAATAATTAAAAACACTAAAAAGGTGGCACACAGAGTGTTGGAGCATTGCATGAATGGGTGATGGCAAATGGTAATTGCATTGTGAAGACTAAGGATTCAAAATGAAAGCACTTAATTTAAAGTAGCGGTTGAGACACGCATATTGTGTAAATATGTATTCAATAGTCAAAATAATTGCAAAAGTTAAATATTAAATAATTAAAATTTTAAGCATATTGTGTAAATATGTATTCAATAGTCAAAATAATTGCAAAAGTTAAATATTAAATAATTAAAATTTTAAATTACGAGCAGTTATAATTTTAAAATGAAGTACTTGAGAAAAGTTTTGAAACGTATTTAAAAAGAATAAAATGTTTATACAATTTTAAATTTAAAGTAAGACCAATTGAGGATTCTGCCTTTATATTAGTATAGATCTAAAAACTAAAATGGAGCAATTATTGCCAAATGAAAATCAATAAAAACAATAATAAATTCAGTACTGTAGATAACATTGTCAAATAAAAAATCTACAGAATTTCAATTTAAAATATATAACTACAATTCATTATCTCTTACATGGCTTATAGTAATTTCCATAAACTTAAATCATAAATACAATTTAAATAAATAATAAATAGTCATATATCATTTATACGAACGAGATATATTCATAATTGAAAATTACATACAATAATAAATTATGAATTTGTAACGCATACAATTCATAATTTGTAAACTATAACATATAATTACACAAATCAATTTTCAAAAACATAAATAATAAATACTATTTAACTAAATAATAAATATTCACATATTATCTTACATATACCCGTCGATTAGATTAAATTAATATCAATTATATTTAATTAATCTCTTTCAAAATTTCATAAAATCTTCCACTTAACTTATTTGATATGTTAGATTAAAAAATTCACGGGTAGGATTTGACATAATCAAAATTTATAAATTTCCTTAAGAGTGTATTATTAATCCATATCTGGGATGTAGATTCCGTCAATAATTAATATTCACCATACAAGTAATGTTGTTATCAACTTACCGGATTTGTTGGCCCATAAAAAATCTTCTCACCTTTTTATAAATTAAAATAACAAATACTAAATATATATGCCTATTAATTATTTCGAAATTAAGAGCACAACCACTCATAATAACCATATGATAAATTATTTTATATAATTATTATAAAAAATAATGACCCAAATGCGGTCATATTCAATTCGCACAAAGTGAACTAACACAATGAGTTAGAGTTATACTGTTCTCCATAATTAAGATAGATTCTCTAAAATACTGTACTACAGCCCTACCAATGGTGTATCAAGTTCCATTTAAGATTGTAAACTAAAATTTTATATTTTATAAAAATCGATAATCTGATCTTCTGTATGTAAATCGATTTTTACACACTAGATTAACTACTATATATGATAAATGATATTCATACACAACATTAAATAAATAATGTAACATAAACATTTTTTATATAAATTTTTATTAAAATAAAAAAATAAATTTTATGAATAAATAAAATCAACTCCAAAAATTGATTACATAAAGCATGGTTTTCAATATATAACTTTAACAAAGCTCCACAACATTAGAACAAAACATTTCTTGCAAAATACTCTTGCGCCGGACAAAACTTTTAAATCTTATAAAATTAGTAGAAAATGGTGATTACAAGACGTAGCAATTAATGTGAATTCAGGATTTTATGGGCTGAATGTCGGCCATAGCTGATGAATTGACGAATGTCCTACTAAACTTTTCTCTCAAAGTCTTTATAACTTTTATAGGAAGCTTTTGTAAGAATTCACTTTTTAGAAGTAATATCAGCAACTGTAGTATAGACAACCAAAATCGCCAACGATCACCCAACCTAGAGAATTATCCAATTAACCTCCAAAAAAATTTTAAAAATAAAAATAAATAAATAAATAGAGAACACAAATAAAACGAAATACATAATAGCTGTGACAATTGTAAAGTTAAAGATAATAATAGAATAAACTATTAAATCACAAAATAGTAGATAAAATAATATTCAACACACCCACTCACACAATATGCAATACAAGTATGTATATATATTAGTACAGATCTAAAAACTAAAATGGAGCAATTATTGCAAAATGAAAATCAATATAAACAATGATAAATTCAATACTGTAGATAACATTGTCAAATAAAAAATCTACAGAATTTCAATTTGAAATATATAACTACAATTCATAATCTCTAACATCGCTTATAGTAATATCTATAAACTTAAATCATAAATACAATCTAAATAAATAATAAATATTCATATATTATTTATATGAACGAGATATATACATAATTGAAAATTACATACAATAATAAATTATGAATTTGTAACGTATACAATTCATAATTTGTAAACTATAACATATAATTACACAAATCAATTTTCAAAAACTTAAATAATAAATACTATTTAACTAAATAATAAATATTCACATATTATCTTATATAGTGTGAAAAGGCATATATATATATAATTAAAATATTACATATATAAAATAACAATTACAAATTTGTGACAGGTAAAATATTATACTATATAATTACATAAATAGAGATTAAAGATTGTAACATAATATTTATTATACTGTATAACTAAATAATTAGATATTAAAAATGGCTAAAGATTCCAAAATACATCATTCTTCCTGAATTTTATCTATATTTGGCACAAAATAGTCCAATTGTGTTCAACAGATAAATCTGCAAACTCACATGGGTGTTTGGCTAAGCGTCATGGTACAGTTTTTAGCTTTTTGTTACTTATTTAAAAATAAGTTTTAAATTTTTTAAAATATTCACAACTTGTACTATAATTTATAATTACTTTTTTTTCTATTTCAATTACAAGATATAATTTTTATCAAATATTCATAACTTTTTTTACAAATTACAATTTATAAACTTCGAGTTACAGTAATGTCAAATTGCAAAATACTTGTGGTAAGGCCAATCGAAGACAAAAAAATCCAAATCAACCCAAATTGAAGACAAGTTTGCATAATTGAAAGTCGCTAAACCAAATCGAACTACTTCAAATAATTGAAATTGAAGTAATTGATTATCATTATGGCCAAATTGAAGTCTTTTCAAGTCATGTCGAAGCTCCATTACCCTAAATTTTAAGACAAACATGAGTTGTTTGACGAATGAAATCTCAAAACTCTAGTGAGTAACCAAAAAATTAAGAAATTCAAACATCACTCTACATGATTCAAAAACAAAGCAAAAAAAAGTTGTTGCTTGGATGCAGGTTGTTTTTGATATGTTATCAAGTGTATCAGTTGATAAGAATCGAAACAATGATGATATGCGATACTTATTGATCGACACTCTAATGATTTGTTTGTTTTTTTTTCATATTTGATAATGCATTGTGTAATCGAATCAAAAGCTGTGAGATAGTGATACACATTACCCGGTTGTACATATCGCTCATCTTTTGGAAACTCTTATACAAAGTGTATTTATACATGAAAATATGGTAGATCTCACCGTTCAAAGTATATTATTATTAAGAAATTTTCATCCTCATGTATTAATATATATAAAAATAATAAATAATTTTACCGCTAAAAAATATATTAATATTAAAAAAATTATTCTCGCTAATTTATTAAATACGGTCCCAAAAATAAACTATAGTAATCAGCATTACCTTTAGACAAAGGCCCTGTTTGGGCTATTATTTTATTATTTGCTTATTCTTGTCTTTTTGATTTTTTGATTTTTTGATTTAAATTTTTTACTTTTTCGAATCGTCTTAATGAGGCGAACTAAAAAAATAAAAAAATTTGATAAAAAAATAAAAAAAAAACTTTACTAAAGACAAAAATAAGCTACATATATAAAATTTTACTTATTGACTTATTTTGATTTATTTTTGTATTTTCAGAATTTCTTTTTACATTTTGATAAGAAAATAATTTTTTTGGCTTGTCTCAATAAAAGGAGTCAAAAAGTACAATAATTTTACTAAATAATAAATTTTTTTTACTAAAAATAAAAATAAACAAATGAACCATTTTGAAGTTTGACTTTATTACATATTTACATAAATATTCAATATTACTTTATATCTATTACTTTATTTTTGAACAAACAAACAAACCTACGAAGTTAAAATTGGAGACCAAGTCAAATGGTCCAGTACTCAGAGGTAAAATAATAATTTGATATACAAATAACAACAAACTTTTATTAAATTTTACGATATATTTTTAGGTGCAGTTGGTAATGTTTATATTTTTTATTTTTTATTTTTTGTTTTTTATTTTTATTTTTAAATTTTTATAAATTATAAACGAAAATATGTTTGATAATTATTTTTATTTTTAAAAAATTGTAAATAGTTTTCAAAATTTACAAAATTTTAAGAAATAGAAAAAACGTGTTTTCACTTATTTTGTAAATAAATTTTAATTGAATTCATCTGTAACCTTCAACTACTACTTTTCAAATACTTATATTATCAAACATGTTTTTATTTTTTTATAAATATAAATAAAAACATATTTTTTGTTTTTCGTAAATAAAAAATTATAAATTATAAATTTTACCAAATGAACCCTTAGCTTTTACGTACTGAGCCCTCGCTTGTCAACTTAGCCTATGTTTGGTTAAAATTTGTTTTAAAGTTTTTTTTTTTTGCGTAAAACACTTTTAAAAAGCCCATAGATTTGGGTTTCTAATAAAATTAATTAGTTTTTTTAAACAAAATTTCACATATACTTTTTATAAAAAAGAGTCACAAAACTTTTTTTTTTAAAAAATTAAACCCAACACAAGCTTAGTTTTAAGTTAGGATTTTTTTACTTAAGATCGCTTTGAGTCAACTAAAAAAAAAATTTCAATTAGTAAATTAAATGGATGATTTTAAGTAAAAAAAAATAGTTTAAAGTGACTTTAAATTAAAAAATTTAACTCAGAAAAAAAATATTATAATTTTTAAAAATTTATTTTTATATAATTTTATATTATAGATATTTTTTGTAAATTTTGACGAGTAAATTTTAAAAATATATTTTTAAAATAAAAAAATAAATATGTATAACAAAAATTATAATATTTTTTAAAAATATATGAAATTATTTTACGTAAAAAATTTAAAAAGCTAAAATGCCTTGCTTGGGAATCCAAACGATACCTTTTAGCTTTTTTTAAATTAAAACAACAAATTAAATTTTAAACTATTTGTCAAATAAAGCCTAATAAGTCAAAAAAGACAACTTCAACTAAATTATCTCAACAATCCTATTTTAAAGCTAAAAAAGTTATTTTATATATTTTTAGGTTTTACCTACTAATAATAAAGCAAAAAAGGCATCCAAATTTCTCTGCCAACAATCTCGACTGCTTGTTCTGTACAAGGGCAAAATAGTCATTGTGTAATGCAATCAAATCTCACTCCACGTGAACATCGTTAATATAAATAAAAACCCACTGTACAAGCAGATATAGATATAATTATATGTATATATATATAATTATATGTATATATATATATATATATATATATATACATATAGATACATACATGCATATAGTTTCTTTATATACACACACCTGTTTATTCGGTAATCGTTTCCTAGCGTTTTCAGATTCTCTGGTTTTGTTTTCCCGGATACTTTGAGCGTAATCGCACACCCAGTCAAAGCCCTAGATTGAATTCCTAGGGTTTAGAATTTCTGATTTCCCAAGCAGACGCAGAATCCTCGTAATTTTCGTTTTTGTTTCTTGCTGCGGTGGTTGGGAGTTTGGGAACTCGAATTCCAATTTCAGCTTGATAGTCCAGTTGATGGGATCGGGTTCAAATATCCGGTGGGACCTAGGGACGGCGTCAATTCGCGACAAGTTTCCGGTGAAGTTGGAGATGGAGGACTCGTTGGAGGAAGAACACGGACCGCTTAACAAGCGATCCAAGACCTCCGCAAAATTCGATGAGGTTTGAATATTCTTTTCCTAATTTTTATTTTGTTTGGTTGGTGAGAAAGTGTTAGAAAACGAAACTTGAACCGAATTTTGAATTTTGTGGTCTGGTTGGTTTCTGGGATAAGTGTCCAGTCGGTCACAAGTTTTTCTAAATTCTTTTTCTTTTTCCCTCACTGCATTGGGAGCGTGTGATGGATTGTTGAGCACTCGGTGACAGGTATTGAAACAGCTTGTGATCAGGGCTGAGTTTTTAGGGCTAGGCAGGCTTCTAAAATGGGGGGGTCCTTCAGAAATTTAGGATAAATTCTATGTGGTTAAAACTTAAAAGAATCACATTGAAAGAGGTGATAGAGGGCTCTTTATTTGATTGAAGCTTAGTTTTAAAAAATGGAACTTAGGATAAATGCTTTATCTAGGAGGCCCCCTATTTTTTTAACAAAATCTGGGGCTTTATTGGCCGCCTTGGTGGCCTATGCCGAAGGCTGGCTCTGCTTGTGATTAAAAGCGACACCAGTTTTCAAATGGTTCAGCGCTCAATTTAAAGCATTAGACGTTGAGTTTAGATTTCCTTTACATTTCCTCGCTGCATTTGGGAGCATGGATGCCATTCCTTGAATTTGCAACTTGATGACACCGTAAAATTCAGTACTACATGATCTGCATTTCCGATTCCTAGGCTTGGATACCACACCCCAAACAGTCGAAAACACCGTTTTTCTAAGCAACTGAGGGTCAGGGGTTAGAGAAGTAGTTTCATGCCATTCGGGTGTCTAGTTCTTGGTATTTAGACAGGTGGAGAATTAACAAATAGGTTTTCCATAGAGCTTCGTTCTAATTCTACATGTTGAATTTGGTGCTAAGAAGGCTAGTCATTGAAAGATGCTACAGTGTATCTTGCATGTGGCTATTTAGGGATCAGAAAAGGAAATAAATAGCTTTTGCAATGTTGAGTCCTGGTTTATGGTTTAGGTTGGTTGCGTACATGCTTGTCATGTTGGGTTCTGATTTAGGTTGTAATAAATGTAGAAAAATTAAATTTCTGTTGTAGGGTTGGGTGGAAATTAATTATTGATTAGTGGAATTTGCTTTATTGGTTGTTCTATGTATCAATCATTGTGTGTGGGTGTGGGGGTGGGCCCTATGATTAAATATGATAGGGAAGACTACTGTACAAGCAGAGAAAGATGGAGGTCTGTTGCTTCATTGGTGGAGTGTGATAATTAAAGCAATGGAGTGGGAAATGGATAGTTTTATTGATTTTACTAACCACTGTGGAGACTGAAGGGCTGGTTGATAAAATTGAAAATGACATGCGGTAAAATTTTGAGCATTGAACTTGTAGCACTGAATGTCTATCGAGCGTAAGTTGCCCATTTATTGATGAATTTTTCAATTATAGCTTTTAGCTCACCTTCCATCTAATGTATCCAGCTTTATTTTTATTTTTCTGAAAACCCTTCAATTTTCTTACATGACCTTCTCTGCCAATGAGCAGTGGGGCATTCGAAATAATGAGTTTCCTCTCCCACCTTCACAATATAATCCACTCGATGAACCGAGCCCTTTGGGCTTGCGGCTGAGGAAAAGCCCCTCATTGTTGGAATTGATACAAATGAGGCTCTCTGAAGGTAGCACTTCTTCTGTTGCTTCTGCACTAAGTGGAAATCTTAATCTGAGAGACAAGAAAGAGGTCAAGGGCACCACTGCTTCTGCTACTAATGACAAGCTGAAGGCCTCAAATTTTCCTGCTTTGCTTCTGAGGATTGGGCACTGGGAGGTAGTTGCAACAAAGTTTGTGTTTATTATTTTTTCAAAATGTTTGATATTTTATGCCACTGGCTGAAACAATATCTGGTGGCAGTATGTGTCCAGATACGAAGGTGATTTGGTAGCAAAATGCTACTTCGCTAAGCATAAACTTGTATGGGAGTTCATAGACGGTGGTCTCAAGAATAAAATAGAGATCCAATGGTCAGACATCATGGCTTTGAAGGTGAACTTTCCTGATGATGGACCTGGAACTTTGACCGCGACGGTAATTTATACCATTTATATGCTGTTGATGTGTGCCTTTTACTTTATGTCCCGTTGCAATGTTCTGGAAATGTGCCATTAATGTAGTAAATATTGTCTTTTCCTGAAATTGTTAGTATGGACACCAGTCATCTTTTGTTTGTTGCAGCTAGCTAGGCCACCCTTTTTCTTCAAGGAGACCAATCCACAGCCTAGAAAGCACACATTATGGCAGGCAACTGCAGATTTTACTGATGGACAAGCCAGCATACACAGGTAAGCGTTAGTGGGCTAATGTTGCTTATTTAACGCATCCTTTGTGGAGGACTGTTAGGCTGAATACTCTCGGTAGGTTCATGGATCTGTAACTACGGTTTGAGACTAGTTGAATGGTGAATGGTACTAAGTTATTCTCTGTAACTACTGTTTGGGAAACCATCTCTCTCTCTCTCTCTCTCTCTCTCCTGTTGGGTTGCCCAAAGGAGATGAAAGGTTTTCTTCAGGTAGGTTTGCCTTGCTCATTTGGTTGGATGGTTTCACATATGAGATCACACAAATTTAAACCCTTCAATCTAAGTCAGCTAATCATTCTTGAGAGATATCTTACCTCAAGTTGAAGGTGAAAAATGCATTAATTGCATTATTTCCTTTTTATTGTAAATGCTCTTTCTTTAATTTTTCAAGCCCCAATACCAACTATCCTTCTTCAATGTAGTAGAGAGTAGCATAATTACATTTAAATGTAGTAGTGTTCTTAGAGTTAGTATTCTAGTTGGTAATTGATGTGACAAGAGAATTTCTGGCTTTAAGCACTGTATACTTTTATTCTTCCCGTTTGTTGCTGGATGCATGAAGCGGATCTGCTCTGTGAAAAAGTTTGGTTCTGCAAACCGATGCAACTTTGTTATGGTGCATGTATATATTTCTTTCTGAATAATCCACTAGACAGGAAGTGTTACTCATTATTGCAAGAGTTGTGATGATGGACCCATCTTATCCTTTAGTTCTAGTTTTCATCTTTTTGTTTCCCTCCTTTTTAGTTAATTTGTTTATTGCTTGGATTCAAACTCTTTCTTTTGTTAAATATATGCCTAATATATTGACTTTGTGGTATACCAGCTGGTTGCCTGTGAGTTGTTGGATTGAAAAATACCCTTTGCTGTGCATAAATTTATCGTTTGGACACATTTCTGTGATGCAGTTTTTTTTTTCATTAAATTTTGTTTCAGATTTCTGTCTCTAGTTATGGTTCATAACCTACTAACCTGTGAAATTGATGGAAATTCACTTTGGTGGTTTTGGTAGGCAGCATTTTCTGCAGTGCACACAAGGCCTGTTGAACAAACATTATGAGAAATTAATCCAGTGTGATATGCATCTCAATCTTGTTTGCCTTCAGCCGATGGTTTTAGATTCACCATATTTTGAAGCACAAGGCTCTGTTTTTAAGGATGCAATTGAATCCAAAGCCCAAGAAGTTGATCAGTTGGAGACTTCCAAAAGGTCTCCCATCTCTGTCTTCAAAGATGTGGAATCATCATCCACAACACAGTCTTGCTCCTTGAAGATTGAAGAACAAAATTCTGCAGGTATAAAGTCAGAGCATATGTCTCCACAAGCTTCTTCTCCTAGCTCAGGTACATTAATGAACTTGCAATTTGTTCGTATTGGTTGATACATGTTTTTTATATTCATTTTAGTAATTATTGTTGTTAAAATCTTACGATTTGCGATACGTATCTTACAATTCGATACATTAAAGGGGTAAATCAATACACAGCGCATATCGTATCTTATGTTAACTCGTATCTTATGATAATATGCGATACGAGATATATGATTCAATAAATATGATACATTAATACTTAGTTTTTTTAGATAATTTAATTTGTAAAAATAAATATTATTAGAAAGTTTTACATTGTGAAGATATTTAGAGTACTTTTTCTTTAATATTTGTTTACCTTCATAAATATCCATTCATCTAGTATTTAAGTATTTTACAACTTTAATTTACGGTCACTAATATTAATATAGTTTTCTTATGAACAAAGTAGTTGAGTACTTAAAAATTATATATTAAAATTTTAAAACTTAAATGATATGGTAGAATAATACATAGAACATATTATATACGATAAATCCGATTTGGGTTATAATAGTGCATTTACTTAGGATATTTCTTATTATTTTTCAAATTTATTAAGTATTGACTAACGCATATTTTTATTTTTGAGAACTATATTTTTACAATGTTATTAATTAATATTATTTAATATTGTATTCTTGTAAGATATTTGTGTTATATCAAATATACATATTTTTTGAGCTATTATTATATTATTATTTATGTTAAATATCTTACGATACAATATACGATTCGAAAAAATAGAAAAACGATACACGATTCATATCTCGATTTGACAACTATACTAGTGATGTTTATGTTATTATTCAGATCAATATTTTCTTAGTACAATGTATGAATACTTTTTTTTTCTTCTGAAGATGACTTCAGGTATCTTTTTGTAGTACAAGTAAATTAAGTAAAATATCATCAAAAGTCATCAAATGATCCCATCCTGTCTGCACTTGGAATAACATACCGCTCAGCAGTCAGCACCACAATTGAGCTCTCCTATAACAGCAATGGAAAGAATGATTGACAAAAAATTCTCAGATGCGAAAATTAAAACCACAAATTCTTGAATTTTATATTGTCTAGATGTTGATGTTCTAAATTTCCACAAGTATCATGATATGTGTGAAGGTCCCAAGGTCAAAATTAATGGCTGCTGCCAACTATTGCCTTGTTTACGTGGGATATGTTGAGACATTAGTTTATTATTGCAACATACAGGAATGGCTTCTTGAAGAAGAAGAAATGCTTGATCTAAAGCAAATGCATATCTTAGAGCCACAAGCCATTCCTCTTCCATGCCACCTATGTGGAAACAAAACTCCATTGTCAGAACAGTCTTTGCATTAATCTTTTAGTAAAATGAATCGAAAATGATGGCTAAATAAATTAACATTGATCCATTAAAATTTGGTTTCAATTTAGTCACCAAGATATTGTTGATTAGTGGCTGAAGATTTGAACATTATATTAAAGTGCACTAATACTTGAACAATTGAAGTTTTGGTTTACTTAAAACTTTTTTATTGCAATTGAAATTCTTGGTCAAAATGTGTGACAATGACATTATGACCATGGACAGATTAGGAAGGAGAGAGCTTGTTTTGTGCATGTGTGTTTTTTGGGTGGGGCAGTGGTAAGATTATGACCATGGTTTTATACTATGCTTAATTGAATTGTTTTAGCTTCCGTATGTATCTATGGGTGAATAGGGTTGAAGGCATTTCAAATCTTAAAACAATTTAGCCTGCATTTGGGCTAGCTTTTTTTAGTGCCTTTTTGGCTTAAAAGCCAAAAAAAAACCAACTGGTTTGGCTTAATTAGGCTTTTTTTGGCTTTTTCTATATATTTTTACATCTTTTTTACAATAAAGCCTAAAAGCCTAAAAAACAAACTAGTCCAAACATAGGCTTAACCAGTTTCCAAGTAATTTTTGTTGGTCAAAGTAGTTGTCATCATATCATAATTATGAATATTGTACCAAACCGACAAGTACATACCGTTTTGGAGGAACACTGGTATACTAACTATCTAATTCTGTACTGTTCAAAATACCGGTTGGTATTGGTCCATACTGGATGTGCGGACAATACCAATCCATAATTAATTTTTTTTAACAGTAATTTTTACTTTTTTCTGTCTCTTCTTTTTCGTTTTTTTTTATTACTCTAATTCAAGCTTCAAACATAAACAAAATTCTAAAACTAGTTAATGTTAATTTATTATAAAAATATATTAAATATTAAGTTTACATTGTTTTTAAGTTAGCTTTCTCATCATAAATAATGAAACTAAAAATTGATTTAGAATAATTGATTAAAATACTAGATTAGATAAATGTTTATATTATACTAAATTATTTGTTGTTGATCAATATTATTAAAAAATATGTAAAATATTTTGTAGTGATAAATTTGAAATGGTACCCGGCATCATATGTTAATTGGTAGTTATGTTTCTCCTACTTAAATACATAAAATGCATGAGTTAATATAAAATGTACATGTTATAGCAGTTAACAGACAAACCAAAAGTAATTAGGTAAAATGATTTAAAGTGATTAAGAGGGCAACAAAGATAGTGAGCTCCTCTCTTTGATAGTTTTGGTGTTTTTTTCTTGCGTATTGTGATATATTTTGTTGTTTTTGGGTGTACTCGTGTCATGAGAAGAGTATACTTGTGTATCTTGTAACTGTTGCCTAAATGTTGTAGTTGTTCTTCTATTGGTGACTGGAATAATCACGTCGTTTAGAGGTTGGTATATAAAACTATGCGAATTCTTAGGCTGAATTTGGATCAAGATTTTGTGGAGGGATTTACAGAGGGTGAGGACAAGAAGGCAAAGGAAAGATTAAAAGATAATGAAGTGAAGACTAAACTTAGGGTTTGAGTATGGCAAACCCATTCCTTAGGGTTTTATATGACTAAAGTACTCTGCATTGCAAAATTGCATTTTTACAGCATACTGCCAAATATTTTCAGATATTGTAGCATGTGCAGAAGTATTGCCAGCTTCAATTCGTCTTATGAGCTTCAGTGACGAATTTGCCTGCAGTTGAAGGGAATCCAAATGGCGGAGGAGATAGTTTTCAGGCACAACGTTCTATGTCTATGTGTGATCTTGTGAACCACATAGGTCATTGTATTTCAGAACGAATGGTCTCTGGAAATTCACCATGCTTTAAGGAAGCATTAGAATGTCAGGACAAGCTGGAGAACATTGCACAGATTCTGCTGAGTGATACACAGCTTACGATAGCTTCTGATGAGAAGAAACTTATGTCAAGAGTCAATTCTCTTTGCTGCCTCCTGCAGGACCCTTCTATGGCTCCCAACATAAAGGTTGACACCAAAGGTTGCTTTGACGGACTTGATGATGGAAAGCACATTCAAGGGAACCATGTCTTTGAGTCAATGCATGAGAACAACACTGCAAGAGATTTTGGGGTTCCGGGAGAGTATTCTAAGGATGTTTCTAGCTGCAAGCAGGCACCAGCTATGTCCAGGAAGGACTCATTTGGGGATTTACTCATTAATCTACCTCGGATAGCATCTCTGCCGAAGTTCTTGTTTGGCATATCAGAAGACGACGAGAACCAAGCCAGGTAGTTATCTTTCTTTAATGTCTCATCACAAGATGAAGAGAATTGAGCCACTGAGGTTTGTCTTTGTTGTCTCTGTCACTGGGCATGGAAGCAGTGGCTGGTTAGTAAGTAAATTGATCTTTTTTGTCTTTCGGGAGGTCTAGGGTTTGGAAAATTAGTTTTTGGTGAAGAATCCTGATAAGCTCCCCACACTAGATTATTGGTTTTTGGTGTCCTATTTTTCTGGGTTTATCATATCCCCAGAGGACCCATGTGTTTGTCAGTAGTTAAGTGGGACCGGTTGTTCTCGTTCTATCATATCCCATGAAGCACTTGCCATTCTGTTTGTAGGTGAAGTTGTACTAATCATTCTCAAGAGTTGTATGTTACCAGTTAAGTTCCCTAAGCCAGATAAGAGGTTTATTATGTCAGTAATCAATTTATGCGCAAGGCTTTACCCCTTTTTGCTGGTAGATGCAAGGCAATGCTATCTCTGAATCTCTGATTCATAATGTGTGTACATTTATGACATTTATTTGCCTAATGAAGTTGTTATTAATCATGGGATTCGTGGTTTTATGAGGTTGGACTGATGGTTGCTCATAATGCATGGCTGGCTTTTCTTGTGATGTAATAATATTTGTACAAATGTGAGGTGCCAATTCTGCCTATCATGCAATGATCAGTAACGCTACGATAACAATAATATTAGCCCCATCTGGGGTTTGATTTTTTTTTTTGTCTTATTTTTTTATTTGTTTAAAACTTTATTTTATAATTTTTTAACTAAATTTTTTTATTTTTTAAAATCGTTTCAATAAGATAAACTGAAGAAAAAATTTAATCAAAAGTAAAACAATATATCACTAAAAATGAAAGAAGCAATATAAAATTTATCTTATTAGTATTTTTTTAAATTTATTTTATATTTTTGTCAAAAATTACTGGTAAAAAATTAAAAAATATATATATACATAATAATTTAATCAAATAATTAAAAAAACTCAATAAAAATGAAAATAACCATATAAGCCATTATCTAGATGTTATGGCCTATGGGATTGCTTCCCAATTCAAGCATATGCTGGTTCTATGGGATCTAATTGGTATTTTGTGAAGAAGAAAGCAAATATGGACATATAAAATTAATAAAATTACCCTTCCTCCAGTAGTGGTTACAATCTGATGAGATGGAGTACTTGGATTAAAACCACTTTAAATCCCAAGAGTAGCTGCCTTATAGACAAAGGGGAGATTAAACTGAATTGATCATCATCTGTACAGAAAGAAAGAAAACTAGAAAACTAGAATTCCCACCAGCATTGGAGGATTTGGATTCATCTTTAACTGATGTTTCATATTTTTATATATACACTTGGTTTCTTCCATCATGTCTATCTTCATTTTCGCAAGATCAGGAAGGCGGCTGTAAATGAATGGTGGTATCAGGTAACATTGCTACTGTCACTACAAAGTACTCACAGCCAAGTGGGAGACCGTAAGGGTTCGAAGTTGATCCCGAATTCAAGGACAATCGACCGGTTCCCGAGTCGGGAGTCCAGAAATCTACTTTGTCTCCCCTATTAGGTTCAGCTCGAATTGAAGTAGAAGCCGGCGTCCGCACAATCTGCCGTTCAATATGCACTATCTGCCCAATAATGTAGCTAGGCCGGTTAGGGAGGTGGTCCAAGAACAAGGCCACAGATTCTGCAGAGAGATAGTAGTTAGGGCAGCTCCGATTGATCGCCTCATAATGCCCAGCAGAGTTGAGGACAAATGCAGCAATCTCATGGACTTCCAGGCGCCCAAACGATATTTTCTCCTTGTTTGCCTGTCAAAAGTACAGTTTCTATTGAAAAATAGAAAAGAAATGAAAATAGAGGAAAATTGGACAATAATGTTCAATTACATCAGGTTCCTCGGGAAAAAAACTCTTAATTCACAAGTGTCATTTTAAAAACTGGGAATAACTGAACCATTATGCTTCCAATATATAGAAAATCCCCAGAATTCACCACCTTAGGTTATCTAATGAGAGACTATTACAATTCACAAGTTACATAAACGGTAACATTAAATTGACCTAAAACCTTACCTGCTTCTCAAGTTGATGCTTTATGTACAAAGTATTAGCCAACTCTTTCTTTTCTTCCAACTCATTTTTCAGTTGTTCGTTTGTAGCTTCAGCCTTTGAATACCTCTCAAGCAGCTCTGCACGGTGCCTTGCCAAGACACCAACTTTGTCAGCAAGAACCCGGATACATTCTCGAAACTCAGCAGTACCATCATCTTCAATATCATTAACAGAACTGAAAAATAATCACACCAGAAAGAAGTTTAATCCATAGCAATTTACATTATTGGGAAAAAAAATTAACTCCACAAGTTCAACCAAAATCTCAACATACAAAGACGATTTTTCACAAAGGTGCTCGTGCCACCTTAGTCCCACACCAAGTGGATTAAGAAATAAATAATGAATCAACAGTTTGTAATAAATAACCCAAGCTTAAGATTTAGATCCAAGTTGATAGATCTACTTCCACATGTTACTGAGTGTCACAGGGTGACACTTCGTGGCGCAGCGGAATTTGTTCATGTTGCATTCGAACTCTACCAAGCCCAAATCCTCTTATTCTGTGACCATCCAAATGCTAATTGCTTACACGGTCTTCAAATTTCTTTAAAAGGCCCATATTTTATCAAACAAGAACAAATTTCTCTTGTAGAAGTCTCGTATATCCCGAATGCCATGTCAAAACTTCGCATTTTTTATTACACATCCAATGGCAATAGTCGCTCCTTACACCAAGCTTGCTCGCAAGCAAGGTACTCACCGAACTAGGGTTCCATGTCATAAGGCTAACAAGTAAAACACGGAATTGTTAGCATTAACTTCTCACTTAGCTGACAAGCTTCATGACGTGTATGGGGTCTATACAGTTCATCCATGATAGCCAAGGATGCCTCATACACCATATGACACCAAGGGTTACTCTCGTGCCCACAGTGGTCTCCTCGTGCATACACACATGCTTAACATTGCATTAACGTGTCACCCGAGCAAGGTAATGTCAATCCTTACGCCAAAAGTGCATTACACAATTCCACTCGTCAAGCAATGTCGCACTTGACTTGTTTCACAGGTTCATGCATCAAACAATAGCATTCAAGTATGGCTCAAGCTGTAGGTCACACATTTTAGGTCACATGATCCCTACAAGTATAATTAAACCCAAGACATGCAAGTAGGTCGGCACACAAGGCTATTAGTAGTGCCACGTTAGCCTAGTCGACTCAAATCTCCTACCCGAAGGGTTAGCATGTGGGACTTAGCATGCAGATGACAAAAGCCTCAATCCCTAAGTCAACGCGCAATGTCGACAACTATGCCGTGTTCACACCATCCACGAGGCTCCCAAACCCATGTGGAGATGCTAGAACACCCCTTAACGGTGTCTAGAGCCCGCCCTCAAGCTCCCTTGAGGATACCCTTTTAGTGCCTCACCTAGGCACAAGGAGGCGGGTAGTGGCACACCACTCCCCCTTGTAATTGCATTCTAAGCTTTTTTTATTTTAGCATGAGAAAACATCAACATGTTCGAGTAGTCATAATGACTTTGAATAAATTCCACGGTTACTGAAAAATCACTAAAAATTTTGGCCCAACAAACTAGTCCAATAGACGAACCTACCATAAAAATTTTAAGTCAATCGGACATCGTTTGGTCCGCCAAAACACCATGCCAAACTGTTGCATGAACAGCCCAGCGCTGGGCAGGTGCCCTGCCATGCGCCCATCCCCGCGCCCGCTGGCCCTTGGCACTGCAGGCCGTGCTGCCTCGCGCGCCGCGCCACAGCTGCCTTGTGTGCGCACCTCTTGGGCAATGTTGCCGTTTTGGCGTGCCAGTTGCCGTTTTGGCGTGCCAGTTGCCTTGTTGGTGTGTTCACATAACTTATTACACCTCCAAATCACCATGCACACAATGCCACTCCCTTGGGCACATCTTGGGCTACTTGGGGCCATTCTTTTGGCCTTGTTGGGGTATCATGGCATGTTTTTGGGGCTAATGTTGCTATTGTCTCATCGGGCACCGTTGTGGCCTTCTCTGGGCTTTCCTTGCCTCGACCGCACGATGTCACGAGGTTGGCAGGGCACTCGTGGCACTGGGCCAGTACAGGTTATGATGTTACAAGTGATATCGGTGTTAATCCTAGTCCCGTCAAGTGCTTTGTGGTGGTGTGGTACTGGTTGGGGTAGAGGAGTAGAGCCTCCAAAAAGGAATAGAAGTTCTGGAGTAGTGTGCCATGTGCCAACATATGGGCTGTTCTGTGGACACTTATTAAGCTATTAATTCATTATATATATTACTTGACAACCCACCAATGTGGGACTAAGGGTGTCACAGTCTCCACTTGTGTACTCGTCACACCAGATGGCCCAGTAACTTTTCTTGTTTGGCCGATATGGTAACCTAAGCTTAAATTTGTGGGCCAAATTTAGATCCACTTACACAGGTTTCTAATCCAGCACACAGCTCTCCACTACTTGTGACTTGAGCTAGTAGATTGAGCTTTAACTTGAGCTAGCGCTACTGTTTGCTGCTATTTGAGTCAATACAGATTATCTTCTTGCCAGCTTTGCCTGGGGCAACTAAATTTGTGTTTCACCTCATCACATGTAAAAGAAACCTTTAGACCCCAATGCATTAATTATCTTGCCTGAGGCAATATTTCAGCGGTTGTGTGATATTGCTAATTAGCCTAATTGAAACAACATCAAATTAGAGAACATAAATCGACAGGATTCCATAGAGGAAATGACCTCGTTGCGTTGAAACATTTGTTTCTGTCAGAGCATCAAAGATTATAAACATTGATCAACAAACCTTGAAGAGAAGAAACAAAGACAAGCTACATAGAACAAAGGCAAGAGGAAGAGGAAAGTGAGGCAGACCACGTTGAGGCAACAAAATTAGTGGCCTCACTCGGTACTTCTCTCTTATAGCTCTTCCACTCCTACTTCAGTAACCAAATGGTGCAAAGGAGAATTTAGAATGTTCCTCTACCCTTCTCATTCTTCAACTAACATGTCAGAAGAAAAAATTATCTAGCTGCCTATCATATCATGCGTGTACTCTAGCCAAAACACTAGTCACCTTATTTCAAAGTTTATTGGAACTTACTTATGAACAACATTACGGCTTCGAATTAATTATATCAAATCATTGATTCCTTTCTGTAGCCAAAGTTCAAGTCCAAGCAGTCAAGAAGCCACCCATGCACACGGGCTTGCAAAGCCAGACTCCAATCAATCACCCCAAGTCCAGAAAGGCAAATCTGGATGGGCAGATGAGGTTCACTCATATGGAGAACCATTAGGGAATAAAAAAGAAAAGAAAAAAAAAAGAAAATATTAGAAAAAATCCTCAACTACCAATGAATTGTGTTCAAAACAACATTTGTAATATATAAATCAATATATAACATACATTTAACCTCTAAATTTACCATAATTTCATGAATACAACTTTTACCATGTAGACACTTTTAGGTGGATTCATAATTCATTACACTAGATATCATTACACTAGATAATATAAGGTTGTTGAGTTTCACATGTTTACCTTTGGGATTAAAAACTGATGTTCTCCCATGACTTAAAAAAAGGGGGTATTGTTCTTCCCCTTTATTATCTCTTTCCTAGGATTATAATCTGTAAGACTGTAAATACTATCATTACAAGCATCAAGGCATGCACAAAGCCAAAAACACATGGTGTATCATAAAAGAAGTGTTCCGCCCCCCACAGAAAAAAAAAAAAACTGAACTACAAACCCTAAATTACTGAATAACAAACTCAAGATGTGATTTCTTGATTTGGGCTCCTCAACTCCTTCGAAGGAGCAGCAATCATTATTTTCCCCCAAATGCACAACGTCAAGAAAAGATAACCTTCCTTCCAGGCCTTTCCTCGCATTTTGAAAAAACTACTGCTTAGCCAGCAAAGGGGTAATTTCAGCTACTGTACTGGATAACACCCGACAAAACTGCAAGCATCGCCGGCAGTAAAGGCTCCATAACTACTATACAATGAACAGACATGCTTCACCTTTTCTAATGCAACCTAGCAAATGCAACACCTGAACACAATGTTCAGATGCAATTACTAATCAACAGATCATTACAAACCCCTTTACATCAACAATCACTTCTGAGAATCTTCTCATGTCTCGTTGACTATCCAAAGAACTCCACGTTCAAAAGAAATATCAAACTCCAAATCCTTTTACCAAGGAAAAATGCAGCCAAAGCAGTTAGTTTATAATAAGATCTGACCTTAAATCCACCGTCCTCCCGGCGTCATCCCTCAAGTTATCCACCTACTACAGAGTCTTGAACAATTTTATTACCATCTTAACTTTCCAGATCATGAAATATAACCTCCAAACTTTGCAATCCCAAGGCATCCAACTCCTAATGATATCACACCCAAAGAAAATAGCTATATTTGAGAAATTTTAAGCACAGACATGAACACAACACGGATACAAAAAATGGGATAGAGAGACTAAAAAAAACCAACATGCGACACGGTAGGGATACAATACAAAAAAAAATGTATTTATATATGTTATGTGTCACGTATGTAACTACTAATTAAAATGTCTTCTTTCAACTAATAATTGAATATTTTCTCTACCATAACAATACAATCAAATTAGCACAGTCTTTATTAAAAGAAGCAAAGCCCATAGACATCAAAATCTCACTCACAAGAGACACAAACTTTTTATTACCCTTTTCTCAGCAAGTGTTCAGATTGTATACTATAAAAATACAATCAATTTTGCAGTCTATATTAAAAGAAGCGAAGCCCATAGATGTCAAAATCTCAATCACAAGAGAATTAAAAAGAAAAAAACCTTGTTTCGCCCCTTTTTTCAGAAAGTGTTATAGCAATGTAATCAAATTGGCAAAGTCTACATCAAACGAAGCTAAGTCCATAGACATCAAAATCTCAATAACAAGAGACATGAACAACTTTTTTACCCTTAAATCTATAGCGAACACAGTAGGGATACGATTCAAAAAAAAAAAAAAACTTCTCTCCTCCCTCTCTTTATCTCGCTCTCTGGCATGGGTTTTGTTAAATTAGATAGGGATGCATCTATGAATTTTTAGACGCATCTATGATTTTTTCAGTTTTAATTGGTTAGAATTTCTTAATATTAATATTTGATCTCTATTAAGAAATTTAATAGTACAAACATGTCTGAACGCAAAACATGCATGTCCGTGTCGTATTCCTAGTGTTCCCACAAAAATAAATTAAATCAAACCTAACTAGGTTTTGGGTCCCAATCATTTGGGATCGACTACAAGAATTATTTTTCTCCATTCGGCTCTGTCAAGAACTATATATTCCATTGAATTTAATAAGTTCCTTTTTTTTTGTAAGTAAAAGTAGTATCATTAAAACCGCCAAAAGGTGAGAATAGTTCACACGACGTACACAATAAAAACTACAGCATCCTCTAACAAAGCCTCTATACAACTAGGATGAGCAAATCTCCCAAAAATTCTCCAAAAGAATCTAGACTAAAAGGATACCATCTGTGAAGCTAAAAAAGTGTTGAAACCACTGCACTGTCAAAGACAAGATAGAGCTTTCAATACCCTCAAATGATCTGCAATTACTCTCCCACCAAAGACACCACACAATGCAAAGAGGTGTCAAGTTCCAAGCCCTCCACTTGCTCCTCCTCGTACATCCTTTCCACCAACACTCAAATTAATAGGTTCATATTGTTTTTACCACAACATCTAACGTCAATTTAGGTCTTCCTTACCATAGCATTACTATTGGTAGTACTCCTATCACTATTATAGTTATATATATTGGTCTGTGCTGTATGTGACTAAACAATCTTTAAGCTTCACAAAAAACCTGGCTTTTATTGACTTGATTTTGTTCCCACCAGAACAAAATTCACCTACATAGATTCAAGCGATTTTATTGACTTGATTGATGCATGTACACCTAACAACTCAACATAGATTAAAGCAATTTTATCAAATCATAGACTCTACTTGTCTTTCCATTACGAGTCTTACATTCATAAGTGTGATTGTTTTGATCATTGCTTCTTGAAATTAGATGTAAGGTTTGGTTTTTCTCTTTTTATGTTCTTCGTTTTTTTTTTTCTTTGAGCAACTTTGATATGCTTTTTGCTTTTTAAACTTTAAGCCAACTAAGAAAAAAGTTCGTTTAGTTAAAAGATGACATTAAACCACACTGCAGAGAGAAAAAGTTGTGATTTAACTGTTAGTTTTTTTATATTTTAAGCAAAAAGGCTATAAGACTAGCTTTAAGCCATAACCAAATGAGGCCTTACTCTTTTTCCCCTCTCTCTCTCTCTCTCTCTCTCTCTCATGTTCTTATCACACACCCATCATTGCATAATATGCCATAAACATTCATTCACTTGAGACAACCTACTTTCATTCTATGACTACCTTCACCTTTATTAATAATCGATCCTAGATAGTACACTTTTCGGTACATAATAGCATTCAATCTTCACTTATTCGTTATTTCTATAATTATTACAAAATTTGCATTCGCATGTTTTGTTTTATTTTAAATTGTATCCACCAAGATAATATCAAGTGCAAACAACATACACTATAAAATATCATAATGAATATATCTAGTTAATTCATCTATATTTGATAGTTTGATATACATTGTTGGACCCATTTCCTAACAGCTTGAGCTTTTGAGACAATTGGTGACTTAACATGGTATCAAAGCTCTAGTTCCGTAAGGTCTTGGGTTCAAATCTCATGATGTATTTCTCTATTATGTTTGTTAATGTGCACTCTGTGTGTTGGTGCACCTGTTCAGTTTGTTCGTCTCTCCACATACGATACAGGGTCGCACATGAGGAGGAGTGTTGGGTAGCTTGATATATATTGTTGGACCCATTTCATAATAGCTTAAGTTTTTGAACAAATTGGTGACGTAACAATATATAACTAAGTAAAAGACAAGGACCGAAGCTAACCCCTAACCTAATCTTGTAGTGATTGAAAAGTCACTTATTTCTCCTATAGGTAATTTAATTGGCATCACCACCAATCATGCATGTCATTTATCCTATCAATATAATCCTTTAGAAGTTCATTTTTCTCCAACACTCGTCATATCATATCTCTAAGCACTTCATCATATGTTTTTTTTTAGTTTATAAATATCATATGAAGATCTTTTTTTTCCTCTTTATACTCTCTCTATGTACTTTTTATTAATCTAATCAGTGAGTATATTGCTTCATAAAATCATATCAAGACCTCTATTTTTCTCTTTGAGCTTTTTTGTTAATTTAGTATATTGCTTCATAGTTGATCTATGAGGTATAAATCTATACCAAATTAATTGTCCAACATCGTTGTTATCATTCTTAAGCAATGCCCATTTAGTGTCTTTCACAATTTTATTGTGAGACTCATCAACTTAATACCTCTATTGTTGTAATTTTATGTATAACCTTTTTTTTTATATACAAGTGCTAAAAAAACTTTCCTCCACTCTTCAAACATTTACCTATTCTTTATAATCTTAATAAATAACTTTGTTAACCAAGAACCGCCACCTCACCTAAACATTTTCACACATCAACGAGAATACCATCTGACCTATTACCTATTTCATCATCTTCAATACAATTTTTAACTCAAATTGTTCTTATTATACGATAAGACTTGTATTCTTTAGTTTCACCAAGACTACTATGTCCATCTCCTCCTAAGCTTTATAAATCTATTTTCATTTAACAGTGTCCCAAAATGCATTTCCTTAATATCCTTATCCTTTGCCAACGCCCATGAATCCTCATTTTTTACACACTTAACTTGAATGAAGTCAATTGTTCTTCCTTTTCTCAACTTAGCAAGTTAATAAATGTTATTTTATCCTCTTTACTGGTTAATTTAGTATAAAGATCGTCATAAATTTCCAACCTCAACTTCTTTAATGGTTCTCTTAAGCTCCTTACTAGCTTGTTTATCCTCTAGTAGCCCTGACACCCTCTCAAAAGCTCATATGCATATAAGAGGAAACCACTCTGGCACATTGTACATGTACATTTGTATAGAAAAAGATCATATATTAATAACTATTCTAAATACATCAAGTATTTGATGTCAAACAAACAACACTAATGAAACACAACACTTGGGAAGGGTATGTAATACAGTCAAACAAGTATTCTTGAAGATGCACCAAACAGTTTTGTTAGGTAACTTCTATTTACTAGAAGGAAGGTCCATGTAATTATGTTAAAACTGTGAGGCTAGTTGATATTTACTGATTACTTAGGAGAGGTAAATATTAGGGGGAAATGGAAAAAAAAAACTGCTAAAAACAAATTCTGGCTTCTTACTTGGCCAAAGATTGAGCTAGAGCACGCAAGGACTCAGCAAATCCAGGCACCCCGCCTGAAGAAACACAGCTCCTTAGTCTTTCAAAAAGGCTACGCATCTTTACAGCAGAGGCCCGCAATGCATTATACTCTGAGGCCCTTCGATCAGCTGCACAGAGATGAGTTTGGGCTTCCTCTCTTGCCTCATGCAGACAATTCTCTAAGTGAGCACAATTCATCTGTAAAATGAATATCAAATTAATAGCTGCCGCATGAAATAAGCATTGAAGTGAATACACAATCTGACTATTGAAAGGATTGCCAATCCAAGTGGTCATTTTCAACCAGGATTTACTTGTTTACATCTATGCCAACTGAACCTCATTACAGGTGTGCATGTGCAGAAGAATCTGCTAACCCTATTAAATGCTGAAAATTGAAATGTCAGTGATTCCACATCATCAATTCTTAAAATCTCAGTTACAGAGGAAAAAACAGCTACCCCTACACCCACAAAGCATAACCACCACGGTAATAGGATTGCCCAGCCTTGGCCAATAACAGTTAGCAAGCTGAGTATGCAACCCGATCTATTACGCTGTTTAAATAAGCAACTAGGTAGGAGTAACCACGTATAATTCAGCGCAATTGAAACAGAGCCATGTCAAAATGTTGCGTTCTGTTTGAATATATGGAACACCATGCATCTCCCGGGCATTTAGCCACTTAAGAGAGCCAACAATAGCGATGCTCCCAGAAACTCAAATATTCTATGATCTTATCATCAATATAAATGATGACAGAGCTATCCAATGTCAAGTCTCACTACTTTTTCTAGGTTTAAAAGTGGGGGATGTATTGCAGTAAGTAAGAAGTAAATACAGCCAGCTCACATTTGAATAGAAAAGCATTGTAAATTGTATTTTTGGAGCAATAGAAGGTGTGATGGTACGAAGTAATTCTTCCGCCCCTTCATTTCATTTGTGTTAAATCCTTTTTCAACTGTTAACATCATGTAAAGGAATTTAACGCATCCATTATTTTTTAGCGTGTCACGAAACAAAAAGAAACTAAAAGTTCTCAAATCAAGACTCAATTAATTGTTATGCAACTTTTCAGAGACGTGAAAGTGATGAGATAGAATTTACAATTCAACCTACCTGAGATTCATCCAGTAGCTTCCGACTGATCTCCAACTCCCTCTCAAGCTTGGCAGCCTCCTCCACTAAATCTTTCAGCTTGGTTTCTGCTTCACTCAGTTGATTTGAATTGTCTGCAAGTGCATTCTGTAATTCCAGCACAAGATCACAGCTAGTTTTAGACTCTAAACCCTGTTCAGTCAACGTTTCAGAAGGTAAATTATTTAGGGGCTGAGACGTGCTCTCAGCAGTGCAACTAGTTGTCAGTGCCATTCCCACATCTACAGCAATAGTATCTTTCCCGTCTTTGTCATTAGCCTGTAACTCATCACGAGGTGGTTCCAGCATTGATGAATCTAGTTGAGGATTCAGCATTGAAGAATCTGTCATATTCTCATCCAATCCTTCAGAACATTTTCCTGATTGCTTTGGTAAAGTCCCCAATTTGACATGCAAAGAATTAGAGGCACAAGAAACCTCATCCATGGGTTCACTGGATACACATGGCTTGTGGGTTTCTGCATCACCTGAGATCTCTGATTTGCTATCACCAGCATTCACAGTTGAAAGGGAAAAATTCGACACTGTTTTATCAACTGGAAGCCTATGTCCTAGTAAATACCGATCAGACAATCTCTGCTCTAATTCTTGAATCCTTTTCTCGTATGACTCGCACTGCATTTGTTTAACCTTTAGCATAGATTGGAGGTGTTTCCCGTACTCATCCTTCAGATGCAAGGCTTCAGCTGTCTTTACTGCTGCCTTTTTCAACAAACTATCCACTTTATTGTCATCAAGTGATTCATATTCAACTTCAGGGCTGAAGGAACAAATGATCGCTATTGCAGAAGCTAGTTCGGCTTTCAGTTTTGCATTCTCAACTTCCAACTTGCTAGTTCCAGCTATCTCAACCAACACAGAACCCTCGAGGAGCTCCTCCATCTCATATTTCTCAGAGGAGCCAACAGCACTGTCTTCAACTTCAGCTGAATGAGAACTAGTGTTAGACATGGAAAATGAACCCTTTAAACTAACGTGCTTCTCGCTCTTTGATGATAGTCCCAACAAATGTTCAGGAGCGTAATGGTCTAAATCTGATATGTCAATGTCCACTAAATTAGTGTCAAAAGGAATTATATTGACATCACACTGGTTAGGAGTATCATTCAATCCCATGGAGGCTAAAATATCCCTAGGTATAAATGAACTATGTATTTTTAGAAACTCCTCCCGTCTCCTGACCTCAGCCTCCCTCTTTGTTGCAAGCTTTTCAGCTAATTGTCCAGCCATTCCCATGTAGAGCTTCATTGAAGCCTTTCTTCTCACTACTTCTGCAAGGCATGCCCTGTAGGCGGGGCCAATCCCACGAACTACCTTCAAGTATTCAAATTGATCATTCTGACGGTTCATTGCCTCTGTGAAAACAGAAAACTTACTGCGTACATCTTTGATGGTATATTGAATATATGCTATCTTTTGCATGTAATCATGCACAAAGATGTTCATTTCATTCTTCTTATCCTTGCAGAAATCAAGCAAATTGGACATTGCACGGTCACAAGCCTGCATCTTAGGAAGATAGTTTTTATCGTGGCCATCATACATAGGACCCAAGGCTGAAACTGCATCATGAGGACGGAGGGAAGAGGACAATTGACTGGTCAGACAGTCAGCTACAAGTTTCTTCACAGTATTTACGTCTTTGCTGCACGAATATGAATAGTAGTTTGGTGAATTACATAGACACATTTCCCAATTACAAGACCATTAAAAGACATCAAAGCAAAAACATATGCAAACACAACATAGGAAACATTGACTAGCAGTGCTGATATATTCACAAGTGACATCCAGAATCTTCTACCCTTCTAAATAGGGCATGCCCAAAAAATTCAGTGTCTGTCAAAACACCTTTTAGAATGATCTTAAAGCATTACAAACATTTTCTTATATTCAAGTAGCTTCAGCAGTTCCTGAATCCTCAAAATGAAAGAAAACCAAAACAAGCTGTTAATATATCAAATGGAGGAAACTTGAGCAACAATTCAAGTACAAAACCTTTTTAAAATGTACACACAAGATTCAGATCATTTTAAAGAGAGAAAGGAAAAAAGAATACCGTGTTTGCAATACATACAGGTATGCTAAAGCAATAAAAAATAAAAATGGCCCTGATGTTTTCCCTACACTATTAAGACTTCCTCGTGAATGACTTTGGAGATTTAAAGCAGAGCTTAACTTTTTATAAAGGATGACAGCATCCGAATGTTGAGGGAAAAACATCAGATGAGTTCCTTTACAAGTGCTCACCCATGTGGACATTGGAAAAAGCCCTGCAGAGATTTAACAGCTTAGGTAAGCTTACTCAGCTTGGCAGCAAAGACTGCAGGATTTTCAGGCTCTGCTTGGACTTGCGCAACCTTCGATTAACCTCACTCAACCTCAGTCAGCACTGCTGAACTGTTAGGTAAGCTTACTCAGCTTGGCAGCAAAGACTGCAGGGTGTACAGGCTCTGCTTGGACCGTGCAACCTTTGGTTAACCTCACTCAACCTCTGCTCAGCACTTCTGAACAAGCTCATTCTCAGCTAGCTTGATCACAGTAAGACATGGTATCACGAATAATGAAAAAAAGTAACCTGGATCCGCTTCCTCGAGTCTGTGCTGTGAAGGAGGGGAAAGGAATAGCCATGGAGGCCCCATGAATGGGCCAATACATCCTACAATTGGTGTCACGTGATGGGAAGCTATTCTCAGCCAGTTTTGAATCAACCTAAATAGTTCTAATACCATTTCATTAAGGGGAAAACAGATATTAAATAATCAGGGGATTTCTGTAAAGAGTAGGATATTTCAGAATATGAAAATGTAATCACTATGGTATCAAGGTTTCTGCAACATTGGTTTGGGAGTGATTGGAGATTCTTGCGATGGTTAAAGCTTAAGACAAGGTGGCTATGGCGGTCAGTGGCAGGGTGCTTGTGATCATCGGTGATGAGACTTGTGATAGAAGCATAACGCAATCATGGCCAAGGGTAGGGGGAGGCTAGAGTGGTTGACAATGGGCACTTGTGGTGGCCAGCATGAGAAGCAGCAGTGATGATTGATGGTGAGGTGGGATCTACAACAACATCAATCCTAGTCTGCCAGAAAGATGGGATTTGTAGTGACAACAAGATCAACTCTAGTCTGCCAACAAGATAGGTCATTGGTGCGATGACAACTGCCGACAGGCCACCAGTGTGGCAATGGCCAGGAGATGAGTCCTCAGAGTGATGCTAGCTGGCAAGATTACAGATCAAAGAAGGAGATGTGCCATAGCAATTATGCATAAAACATTTATATGAATATGCTATTGAGAGTATGATAGAATCGAGAGAGAGAGAGAGAGAGAGAGAGAGAGAGAGAGAGAGAGATTTGAAACTTCTTTATCTTGTTTTTTTGTATTGTTTCTTTTTTTATCTGTATTGTTTTTTTTTTAAGAAAAAAATCATGTGGGAATGGAATAACCATTCCCAATCTTATGGAATGGAATACTGGTCCCAACAGATTGAGGGAATAGGCATTCCAATGGAATTCCAATTACCACAAACGTTGATCCAAACAAATACCGGAAATTTCCTGTGTACTAAAAGTGGTCTAATTCCATGAGCTCAAAACCCTAACCTAACCTTTTTTAATCATCAACAAGAATATGCACTAATTCAAATAGATTAGTACAATAAGAGATGGGACGAGAAGTCCACCAGAGAACAAAATGAAAAAAAGACCAATGGCCAAAACCCTAACCCTAACGTACCCATCGTTGAGCTTAAACCATTGTATTTTCTTTGCTGTCCAGATTTTTCTGCCAGCATTGCAAATGCATCCTAAACTTCAACTTAAATCCATACCCAATGTAAATTTTATGCATTAACTCCCTATCCCACGATTCCCACCTATATTTGATAGTAGGGCAGTCTCCTTTGGGCTCCTACATCAGATCATCTTCAAGCACAAAGTTATTCATGAACATCCACCTCCAAATCATAGATGAAAAATATTCAGAGACCTCAACCCATTAAGCAAGGGTTCTAAATCGCGGTGTCGGAAAATGTATCGGTATCGCTAATATGGCCATGTATCGTTTAATATCGAACAGTATCGACCAATACAATGATAAATATCGGTATCAGATGTCCAAAATCCTGACACCATTAGTCGATAGGATACATAACAGCCAATATTTAAAACAACCCTTTATTATGCTAAAAATAAAGTCTAGAAGACATTTTAGAGTACCAATAAACTGTGAGCTAGATCACAAAAGATGGGAAACCTCATGTGAAAGTATATTTGTTAGTTTGGTTATTTTGTTAATCATTTGTTAATTAGAGAGTAGTTGAGTCTTTTAAGACTAATTAGGGTTTTTAGTTTGTCCTATTTATACTTATACTTTGTAACTTGTGCTTTATGTTTGAAGCTTCTTCTTTAGTTAATGGAATAATATATTAGTTTTCTTGGTTCTCTTTTCTATCGTAGTATCAGAGCCACCTTCGGAATCGTAGCATCACCGGAACCCTAGCATCGCCATCAACTTCTAACGCACCACCAACCAAGCCACCGTCAAAACCCTAGTTCGCAGACCCCTTCTCCCACCAGCGACCACCGGTGACGATCGGTGACCACCGGCAACGCCTCCTTGACCCTCATCGGCCACCGACGAGGCTCCTGACCTCCACCGAACCTCTGCAAATCCACTTCTCCTTGGTTCGTGCCCTTCGCGAGCATTCGTCCAAACCCTCGAACCTCTACGCCGACCAAACCATCAACCTTTGCCAGCATTCATCCAAACCGTCACAACCCACAACGCCGACCATAGTAGTTTTTTGCCTCGCTAACCTCTAGCAACCTCTTTCAGCACATCGGTGACCTCCGATAACCTCGCCGGAGTCTTAGTAACTAGATCAGGGCCTTACGCAACCCGACTTGACTTGTGTGTTCTTGAACCCTAACTCTGACGACCACAACCGACTTCGCCTAACCCTGACAACCCCGTCAAGCCCTCGCCGAAGCTTTGTTTTCCCTCGCCAAAGCTCCAATGACCTCACCGGAGTTTTGTTTCCTTTGGTTCTTTAACTTTTCAACAGTTTTGTGCATCGAGCCTCCTATTTCAGCTGATTTTTGCTTGGGTTCTCTTACTATATATACTTCAGCACTTGGTTATTTGTGCTTGGTTATTTTGTTTGGTTACTATTTGATAGTGTTATTGTTAGTAACTGTCCAATTGTCTTGACAAGATTTTGAAACAAGCATTGATGTTTTGAGGTACATTTATTTGATCCACAAGGTTTTGATTCAAACCAGCAAGATCTCCCAAGTGCTCCTTCTTCTTGAGCAGTTTCTGATTATGTAGAATTCCTTTGGGGCCCCATCTCATGCGCCTATTATGGCCACTATTTCTTCAGGTTTGCATGGTTCTTGTTTCACAGGTATTTTAGCTGCTACTTGAATATTTGATTATGGCTCCTTTCATTATATGACACCTGATTTATCGCGTCTCAATCGTTGTATTCCTCTCTCTTCTCCGATCACTATTTCGACTACTAATGGTGCTTCCATGCAAGTTGTCTCTATCGGCTCGATTGTCTCTTCTTCATCTTCTTCCTTATCTATTCCTAATGTATTTTATGTACCACAATTGTCTATCAGTTTGCTCTCCATTAGTTAGCTTTCTGATTCTCGTTTTGATGTTTTGTTTTCTTCTTCTGGTTGTGTTGTTCAGGATTAGAAGTCTAAGATGCATGTTGGGATTGGACGTCGGACTGGTGATTTATATGT
Source organism: Heliamphora exappendiculata (assembly GCA_034768845.1). Taxonomy (NCBI): domain Eukaryota; kingdom Viridiplantae; phylum Streptophyta; class Magnoliopsida; order Ericales; family Sarraceniaceae; genus Heliamphora; species Heliamphora exappendiculata. The sequence goes on along the minus strand of JAOTRH010000018.1, from coordinate 17,157,276 downwards.
GTTGAAAATTTTTCATATTCCTCTGGACTCTTCCTCCACAGCTCTATCTTCTTTTTGCCTAGATCAACACTCTTTCTATTTTTATCTTTAGCATTCGAGGTTAGGTCATTTGTCTAGTGACCGCTTAAAACAGTTAGTTCAGTCTAGTCACTTGGGTAACGTGTCTGCTTGTGATATCTCTGAGTGTAGTGGTTGTAAATTTGCAAAAATGTCAGCTTTACCTTTTAGCAACAGCACTTCCCTTTCTACATCTCATTTCTCTCTTGTTCATACAGATGTGTGAGGTCCTTCTCCCATTACAAACTAAAGGAGGATCGGTGTACAATGTTTCCTTTATTGATGATTATAGTCGTTTTTATTGGGTGTATCTCATGTCTCACAAATCTGATTTTTTTCGGCATTTACCGCACATTTCATTCTATGGTTCACACTCGGTTTTCTACCAATAGAAAGACACTTCGTTCTGATTTGGGTGGTGAGTACTTGCTCACTGAATTCACAGACTTCTTAGTTGCATCCAAAACTATTCATCAATCTTCTTGTTCTGATACTCCCGCACAAAATAGTAGAACTAAAAGAAAACATAGGCACATCATCGACACAGCTCGATCTCTTCTTCTCTATTTCTCTGCTCCTACTAGTTTTTTGGGAGAAACAGTACTTACCGCAGCGTTTCTTTTTAATCGTATGCCAACACCTCTTCTTTCTGGTATCTTCCCTTATGAAAAGTTGTTTGGCCATACTCTCAACTACTCGTTGCGTGTCTTTGGTTGTATTTGTTTTGTCCTTCTTCCCAAACAAGAGCGCACTAAACTTACTGCTCTCTCAGCTCTCTGTCTTTTTGGGCTATGGTATTCAACAAAAAGGATATCACTATTATGATCATGCATCTAAACACCATTATGTCTCCGGACATGTTGTATTTCTTGAGTGACTTTCCTACTTTACTCTTCCTTCCAAGATTGCCTCTGTTCCCAAAGAGGATTTAATTCATATTGATCCTTTTCCGCTTGATGTGCCTTCCAAGGAATTTACTCAAACTCTTAAATGTCTCTGAATTCTCTTCTACATCTTGTTCTCCAGCTACATCTCCCTTGTTAGTTTATTCTCGCAAGCATCCTCCTCCCCCTCAACTCGTATCCACCAGATCCGACTCAGATCCCTCTATTTCCATAGACCCTATTCCTCCTGAAAGGTGCTATCTTTTGCGTGAGCGTACTCAGTCAGTAAGACTTGATTTTTCTAACACTTTCTTTTCCTCCTGTTATCGTGGTTTCTTATCTGCTATTCGTACTTATTTTGAGCCTCGATCATATAAAGAAGCATGTATCAATCCCCACTAGATCAATGCAAAGTAAGAAGAATTAACTGCTCTTCAAAAGACTTGTACTTGGGATTTGGTTCCCATTGCCTGCAGGTAAAAATCTTATTGGATGTAAATGGGTCTACAAAGTTAAAACTCATTCTGATTGTTCTCTGGAGTGTTATAAGGCTCGATTAGTTGCCAAAGATTTTTTTCAAGAATATGGAATTGATTACGAGGAAACATTTGCACCTGTGGCCAAAATTACCATAGTTCGTACTTTGATTTCTCTTGCTGCGATTCGTCAATGGCCTCTCTTTCAATTGGTGTCAAGAATGTTTTTCTTAATAAGCATCTTAATGAGGAAGTTTATATGCGTACTCGTCCAGGCCTTCCGCATCCTCCTGGTTCTGTTTGTCTTCTTCGTTATGCCCTTTATGGTTTAAAGCAATCCCCTCGTGCCTGGTATGAACGCTTTCAGTCCACTGTTACCCAGATTGGTTTTCCCTCCTAGTCCTCATGATTCTGCTTTTTTTTCCGCCACACTACAGCTGAGATAGCTATTTTGTTATTATATATGAATAACATAATTATCACTGATTTTGATTATGCTGCTATCTCTGAAGTGAAAGAGCATTTGTTTCGCGTATTTGAGATAAAAGACTTGGGTCCTTTGCGATACTTTCTTAGTATAGAAGTTGCTTCTTTTCCCACAGGTTATCACTTATCTCACTCAAAATGTGAGACCCTGACCCGTTTGTTTTTGGAGTTTTTCGATGCGTATTTACCGTTTTCGTTACAGCATATTCATATGCGTTTTTATGCATGTTTAGGTTTGGATATGCATGTGAGCTTGGTTCCCGGGGTCGTTGGGCGTTGTGCGAATTTCAAAAAAAAAAAAAGAAGATATTTTTGTAACCTATAAATATCTCGCGTTAGATATTTTCAAAAGATATTTTCAAAACTTCTCAACTAAATTTTTTCTTTTTCTCTCTGCCTTTTCTATAACTTCTCAGGGACCCGGAGCTCGGTTTTCGACGATCCAACAGAAGATCCTTAGTATCCTCGCGGTGGGCTAAACATTCATCCAAACGAAATTTTATTTTGGTGAAGTTTGGTTTTGCACGTAGATTGAGGCATCAAGTTTTTCACTCATCAAGGTAAGATCCTAGACTCTCATGTCTTATAAAGATGCTACGTGTAATCGTGTGAGTTTTTACCGTTTAAAAATGCATGAAAAATCGTGTATTTTTACGTGTAATTGTGTGCATTTTTACGTGTAATCGTGGGCGTTCTGGCAAGAGGCAGAAGTCCTCTGTCCTTAGTTTTCATCCATCCGGGTTGCTACGACAGTTCTCTACACCAGCACCATCAGTGGCTTCATCTGGGAGGCCAGAGCAGAGAGAGCTGATTTGCTATCATTGTAGGCAGCCGGGGCATCGTGTAGTGGATTGCCCGCATCCGAGGCAGTCCACAGGAGAGGGAGCTACAGGTTTGTTATGGATGTTACCAGCCGGGACATATTCGCAATAATTGCTCTGGGAGGCAGTGTACTGGGCAAAGCAGGCACACCAGTGAGTTCATCAGTACAGGATCGACAGCAGCATCCCGCAGTTCAGACTTTCTGGGTTGCAGATGGGGGTACATCAATTCAGTCGGTACAGCAACCGACAGTGCCGGGCTATGGCGGACAAACCAGGATGACGCAAGGTCGAGCGTATGTACTCATAGCTCCTAGTTCTTCCAAGGCACCAGTTGTGCATGATGATCTTCAGTGAGAAGAGGTACTTTCTGAGTACGAAGACATTGAGCCAGTGTTCTCATCAACACGGGAGCATCATGTTTCTTTTTTTCAGCTGTTATGGGGTTTGGTGATAGACTCCGTGGGTGGCGTGCTGTGTTGAGACAGCAGTTGGTGAGGATGTGAGGTTAGGGTGAGTTATAGATCCTGTGTCTTTAAGATAGTTAACCGTTGTTTAGGATGCCTGACTTGTTTGACTACATCCTAGGAATAGTTCGGCTGACCATCTCTCATGCTTGTGTCGATTGTGATCGACTGTTTGTTTTCTTTTTGACCTTGCATTGAATTTCGGGGACAAAATTCCTTTAACAGGGGTAGAGTTGTGAGACCCTGACCCGTTTTCTTTTTCGGTATTTTTCGACGCGTGTTTATCGTTTTCATCACAGCATGTTCATATGTGTTTTTATGCATGTTCGGGTTTAGATATGCATGTAAAGTTAGTTCCCGGAGCCATTGGGCGTTGTGGTGCGAATTTTATAAAATATATATATATATATTTTTTGTGGACAATAAATATCTCGCGTTAGATATTTTCAAAATACATTTTCAAAACTTCTAAGCTAAGTTTTCTCTTTTTCTCTCTGCCTTCTCTCTAACTTCTCGGGGGCCCGTGGTTCGATTTTCGACGATCCAACAACAGATCCTTAGTATCCTTGCAGTAGGCTGCGCATTCATCTGGACGGAATTTCATTCCGGCGAAATTCGATTTTGCACGTAGATTGAGGCGTCGAGTTTTTTACTCATCGAGATAGGATCCTAGACCCTCATATCTTATAAGAGTGTTACGTGTAATCGTGTGCGTTTTTACCATTTAAAATGCATAAAAAACCATTTATGTTTCAAAAAGTCGGGTTTTTTGTTTAAAACCGTTTTTGGTTGGATGAAATCAGGTTGTGAGTGTTTCTTTCGAGGTTTTATGGTAGTCTTGGGCTTGTGTATGTCCAAGGGCGTCGGAAGGGAGTTTGGTAACTTCGATTTCTGGTTCGAGAAGGCTGTTCCAGTAGCTTAGAATTGTTTTCTGCCGTGGGTCAGTCGACTGAACTAGGTGGATCAGTCGACTAGATCGTGTGTTTGGGGTTTCAGTCGATTGGGTTGAGGCGTCCAGTCGATTGACTTGGGTTTATGCTTTTCCAATAGGTTTTCAGTCGACTAGACTTGGGAGTTCAGTCGACTGAGTTGGTCCTATTATGGGTTTTTGGTTTCCAATAGCCTTTCAGTCGACTGGATGGGGGTACCCAGTCGACAGATGTCCTGCGTGGGCGTTTTGGTGTTTTGTTAGTTATGTTGTGGCTTTTCGGTCAATTAGATTATGGAGTTCAATCGATTGGCTCTTCTCTTGTGGCTTTTCGGTCTATGGAATTATGGGGTTTTGTCAATTGGATCCATGAAGAGGGGTAATGGTTGTTTCTTTTTGGATGGTCGTGGCGGGGCCGTGGTTTTTGTTTGTGTTTTGTGGTCATTCTCGGGAGTGACGTGGGTTAGTTTAGTGTAGTATCGGTGCACAGTTGGGCGTGTGGAGTTAGTGCTCTTTTGTGTGCGTGATGTTGTACATCGTTGGGTGTGTGTCGTGTTTGGGCCCGCGGTTCTTTTCTAAAAAGCAGGTTTTGGGACAAAGTGGTGTCTTGTAACAACGTTTGTGAAACCGGGGTTTTGAGGGTTTGGTGTTGACCTTCGAGTAGGTCTTGTTCTGTGAGTGGTATTGGATGTCGTGACGGGTTATGTGGCGTGTGGCGCCGTTATGTGAAGTTTACACGTGGCTTTGTACATATTAACTCTAGTTTTAGTTATGTGCGAATTTCATGTGGTACATGTTGCATGGGTTGCAGGTGTGACGTGAGTCGCGTGTGCAACATGTGACGTGATCTTATGCATTAAAATCCTGGTTTATTTATGCATATGTGATTGGAATGCAATCGATTGGCATGTGGTTCTGTAAATGTTTACTCTGGTTAACAAGGCATTAGTTGGGGCTGCAGTCCCTCAGTGAAAGTCCGAGAAGGTATATTAGTTAGGGCTAAGGTCCCTCGGTGAAAATCCGAGAAGGTGCATTAGTTGGGGACTGTGGTCCCTCGGTGAAAGCCCGAGAAGGTACATGAATTGCATGTGAAGCATTGTGGGATGGATAAAACCTGTTTCAAATTGTTTTTAAGACTCTTGTAAATCGTGATATAAAATCGTTTTCAAACCGTTTTCGAGGCTTCTGTGAGTCAAAAATAATTCTTATCCTTGCATCCCATTTCTTTGTGAAAACTGTTTTAAGGCTTGAAAGAGAGTCAAAAGCTGCACATTGTTTCCTAGCATGTTTAGCTTATATTTCATGCTTGTCTAGTATCTGCTGAGCTTTGGCTCACAGTGTGGGATTTGAAATATTTTTCGGGTACCGATCACGCAGGTTGATCCGGAGCAGCCGGTTAGGGCGGAAGTTCTGTATTCTTTTTTTCTCTTTTGATCATGTATACTTATAACATGTTTTCCGGTGTTGGAATCGTGTAATATAAACCTTTTTTGCAGATATATTTAATGCATGTATATTTTACTTTGTGAGTAAACATCGGGTTGGGTGTTTATATGATTGTATATGGGTGTTTCACGTGACCCAGAATTTGGGGCGTGACACAAAATATGCAAATGAAGTGATCCACCGTGCTCGTCTCACTGATGATAAAATACTCCCATTGAGTTACATGCTAAGTTCTCTCCTTCTGATGGTGTTATTCTTGAGGATCCCACTGTCTATCAAGAGCTGGTTGTATGTCTGGTCTATCTTACTGTCACTCGTCATGATATTACGTATGCCATTCATGTGGTAAGTCAATTTGTCTCTGCTCCTCGCTCTACTCATTGGGCCGCTTTGCTTCGCATTCTGCGTTATGTTCGTAGTACTATTTCTCAAAGCCTATTCTTATCTTCGTTTTCATCATTGACTCTTCGGGCTTATGCTGATGCTGATTGGGTTGGTGACTACTGGCTTTTGCGTATTTCTTGGTGACTCTCATTTCCTGAAAAAGTAAAAAGCAGTCTGTTATTGCTCGATCTACTGCTGAAGCTGAATATCATGCCATGGCTCATGCTACTGCTGAGATTATTTGGCTACTCTCTGATTTGGGTCTCTCTCTCTCTCTCTTCTCTTACTTCTCTCCACTGTGATAATAAAAGCGCGATCCAGATAGCTCATAACTCGGTTTTTTATGAATGAACAAAGCATATAGAGATTGATTATCACTTTGTTGATTGTCACTTTGTTCGTCAGCATATTTAGCTTGGTACTATTGACCTCCCCTTCGTCTCCTCGTCGTTACAATTTGCTGATCCCTTTACCAAGACTCCACTTCAGCTCGTTTTTTGTTCCTACTTAACAAACTCTCACTGCTCACCGGGCTCGCATCATGAGTTTGAGGGGGGGTGTAAAAGTACATTTGTTAGTTTGGTTATTTTGTTAATCATTTGTTAATTAGAGGGTATTTGAGTCTTTTAAGACTAATTAGGATTTTTAGCTTTTGTCCTATTTATACTTATATTTTGTAATTTATGTTTTATGTTTTATGTTTTAAATTTATTCTTTGGTTAATAGAATAATAGATTAGTTTTCTTGGTTCTCTTTTCTATCTCCTCAACATGGCTCTATTTCATTATATTCCATTCATCTCTCAATTCCATTCAATTTATTTAATATCCCTTTGGTGTCATTGACATAACAAATGTCATTTCCAATTTATCTCTTTATATGGAAAGTTTCAAAATCATCACATAATAATCCAGAAATTACAATAGAAAAGAAAAAGGGAGTTTGTGATGATTTTGAAATCTTTTTTACTAGGTAATCTAGAATCCTTATGCATGAAGATAATCAATTTGGTTGTTGTGGTTAGACTCTAATATGGATTTATGACCACATTCTCCATAGAGCCCTCTTATCTCTTCCTTCTCCGAGCTCAAGTTATGGAAGAAGAAAGCAAGAAGAAGGTATCAGCAACAACTGGTTTTATTACGGGACAGCTCATGATGTTCATATCGATCTATTATGCGCCTCTGCATCTAGCATTGGGTAGATCTTATACAATAACTGTCCTAACTCTACCCTATTTTTCGTTTCATTTCTTCTCGAATAATAAACTATGATAAACTGAACCACACGTGCTTAAAAGACAAAAGATGCCTGAGGATCCTTACAAGTGAAAAGAATCACAGAATCTACAATTGGTAAAGGCGAGAAATCTTCCCTCGCTATACAAAATGGACAAAAAGAAACGCTTGAACCTATATGCCTTGTAAGTCATCTTGTTGCGCTTCACATACAGAGGAACTAGCTGTTGTGCCTTTGGCCTCCATTTCCCTACGTTTTCAACCCACCCAGCATAACCTCAGCACATCCCTATGGAACGTCGACTTCATCCCAAACAATGCCAATATCATTCCCCACAAGTCCTTAGCCACATTGCAATGAATAAATAGATGAGAGACTGATTTGTCATCGCCCTTACACAGGCACAACCAAGGGCAGTCCAGTGCATGAGCCTTCTGCCGGTTAGGGTCCGAAAAGATTAGAATGTACATAGCTTCTCTCTCACATGCAGAGAGGCTATTTCCGTGGCGTGCATAGGCAAGACCAATTAACATAAATTTGTTGCCTACTAATCAAAATTGTAAATTATAAGGATCTTCTCTTGGGCTACGGTCCACACAAAGAAACCCACCTTAATGGAGCCCCAATAGTGTATAGTGCAAATTCTTTTTAATCAGATTTTCTTTCTTAGTTGTAACCCTCCTCGATGAATCATGAGAGCCAGTGCCCACACTCCTAATCCTATAAAGCAATCTAAGCAACTCGATAGCTTCTCTCCCTCCCAATCATGCACATTGTTTCTCAGTCCAACACCCCAAAATAGCATCACTACGTGCACTCCCGCTGACCTAATTTCAAGTCCAGATCCAGGTCCCCCATAGCCTGTTCCGCATGATTAATGGTTCTCAAATATAATCAATCTCTAGATCCATAGCAAGTAGAAAAATGGGGCATGCTCTCTCCAAAATATCATCACAACACTACCCATGCTATGCTGCCAAAACTTCATCTGTCACCCTACAAATCCCAAAAGAAGTAGGTTTGGATAAGTCCTGCCAAATTTGATGCAAACCCTTCCAAAGCCCTTGACAGTAGGGAACAGAGTCACCACCAAGGTAGTGTGATCACTCCCACATGCTACCATATTTTGCACATCACTGCTCCCCCTCCAAAATATATTCTTCTTGCATGTATACTTCTAGAGTCACTTACCCATCATGTACCAAACTCTACAGCATATACTCCTAACAACCGTACCTCCTTCCTTCACTGGTGTACAAACAGTTCCCAATCTACTTCTACCATCCTATGTCACCCTACTAAACGACTTGCAACTCCGTAAGCCTCCTAGCCATCAAAACTGTAATAGATCATAAGGACATGAAACATGTCAGCAAGCTTAGTAAGGGACTATTAGTAATAGTAAGGTGACCACCCTTGAACAAATTACAACTATCAAACCTATGCCTGTCATTCGATCAGGTGATTGGATTAGCTCCTCGGATTTTGGGTTGTTTTACTCTATTTCGAACAATAGGCTTTTCACAAATTACCTTTTCCACACTATACTCCTACTTTTAGATTTGCTCGACAACCACATCCACAAAACCTTCTAATTAAAAGACAATCCTAACAGGAGACCAAGATAGTGATTGGGAGTGATCTGTTCTACAACCAAAAAATAGAATCCAACTCACTCCAAACCTATGTTCATGGCACTTCTAAATGTATAAAGTACCCATGTCGGACTTGACACTTGAATAAGAGTATGAGATATGTGTCTGACATTTCTAGTTTAGCATTCACCTTGAAAGTATATAACACTATACATAAACTCATATAATACTATACATAAACTCCCAGCTAATACATAAAATGCTCAAATAGAAGCCTTATAAACAACTGAAAAATAAATAAATAAATATATATATATATATATAATTAAATAAATATATATAAATAAAGAGCCTAACAACTGACCCAAGTAGACCATTAGTCCAATAATTTAAATAAAGAGCCTAACAACGCGAGCCAAAATACTTAACCCAAGTTATTAGTATTAGCCCACAAGTTTCTTTATATACCAGACTCAACTTTTATCTTCCATCGATGTGGCATGGGGTATCACAATATCCCTCACTCAAAGACGCAGCGCCCTCGTTGCGTGGCCCAAGTTCTTCCCTTGGCTGGGGTGTATATAGCAGCCGATTAACGGATATAGAGCAGACCATAAATGTGCACAAGGTATACAATCTCGGGACCTCTACCCCTCTGTGGAGCCTCCACTCCTCTAACTACACCACCACAGAGTCCTACATGGGAACCAGAGTTAGCTCTGATACCATTTATAACTACCCAAGTGGACCACTGACCTAATAATTTGAATAAATAGCCAAACAGCATGGCTCAAAAATACTTAAGTCCAAGTTATTAGTAGTAGGCCACAAATTTCATTATATATCATATTTATTTCTATCTCCCACCGATGTGGAATGAGAAGTCACAATATTCTCCACTCAAATACGGGACGCCCTCATCGCGTGGTCCAAGTTCTTTTCCTGGTTGGGATATAGATAACAACCCATTAGCAGCTCGTTAGCGTGCACGAGATATATAACCTCGAGACCTCTACCCCTTTCTGGAGCCTCTACTCTTTTATTCACACCGCTACGGAACCCTACATGAGAACCAGAGTTTGGCTCTTATACTATTTGTAACAACCGAAGTGAACTACTAGTCCAATAACTTGCATAAAGAACCTAACAACGCGGCTCAAAATACTTAAGCCAAGTTATTATTAGCAGTTCACTAATTTCATTATATGTCAGACATATTTTTCATATCCCATCAATATGGGATGGGATATCACCTAAGAAGCACGAAGACTTCTACGAACGAGACGTGTTGTGTCGAACACTCATGTCGAACACGACACTTCTCACACGCTCCTAAATTCCTGTCCAACACTTTTTAAGCATATCTTAATTAAAAAAATTAAATTTATCATGTCATATATTTCCTCAATACTTTATGGATAATTTTTGAACTCTTCGAACACGTCCTATATGATAATTTTCTTCATAGTAACAATATTTTACATTCTTTAAAACACAAATTATAGGCACTACATATGTTTGGGTACATTTATAAAATGAAATATAAAGCTTTTTAATTTTATTAATGATATGTTGTATATGTTCAATTACCACAAAATAAATTATTTACATATTTAACATAAAATAAATATATGCAAATATAAATTTTTAATGTGTTTAAAGCGTGTCATGTCCTGTATTTTTTTAAAATGAACGCGTTAGCGTGTCCGTGTTGTGTCCATGTTCATGCTACTTAGGATATCACACATAAATTCTCATCTTATATATAAAATGCTCAAATAGAAGCTTATAAACAACTAGAATATATATATATATATATATATATATATATATATATATATATTAAAAGATACCAAACCAAACAAAACCAAACTACGCTTTTTTCTCAATCAATTAGGATCGGTTACACAAATCCTTTTACGTCATTTTACTCTGTTAAGAACCATATCTTCAGTTAGTTTTAATAAGTTTATATATTTTCTTAATACGGCATCCCATGTCAATTTACGTTTTTTCCTCCCTCTATATTTTCATTACTCATGATCTTGTCGCTTTTTCTAACTACTGCATCGGTTGGTCTACGTTGTATGTTTCAAAATCACCTTAATCTATTTTCTCTCAACTTGTCCTCAGTTGGTGCAACCCCTACTATTCCACGAATCGTTTCATTCTTAATTTTATCTTTTCTAATTCTACTACACATTTACCTTAACATTCTCATCTCCGTAACACAACTTATTTATGTGATCTTTCTTAGCAGTCCAACATTCTATCACATATAAAATCGTTGGTCTAATAGTTATCCTATAAAATTTTTCTTTTAATCTTATAGGTATCCGTCGGTCATATAAAATTTCGAAAGCACTCATCCACTTGAGCCAACCAGCTTTGATTCTATAGGTTACATCATTTGCAACCTCTCCATCTTTGTTAATAATCAAACTTAAATAACGAAAATATTCACTCTTAGGTATCTCTTAATTTTAAATCTTTATTTTTTCACCATTTATACTCCTATTACTGCTAAAATTATATTCCATATATTCAGTTTTGTTTTTATTTATTCGAAATCTTTTTTATTCCAAAACTTCCCTCCACATTTCTAGATTAGCATTAACCACACTCTTAGTCTTATTCACTAAGACAATATCATCAGTAAACAATATACACCATGAGACTTCATCACAAATATATTTAGTCAATTCATCCATAACTAAGGCAAAGAGATAAGAACTCAAAACTAATCTATGGTGTAATCCTACTGTAATTGAAAATATTTTGCCATGTCCCAGTGTTCTATATAAGAATTAGATATATATATATATATATATATATATTAAACCAACACTTAGACACATAACCACACCCGATGTCGCGTAGTATAACTCAAAACATAACATGAGACACCAAATATAGGGAACCAACATTAGCTTTGTCCCACCAAAAATTAGTGGAACCACCGTTTGAGAGCCCTCTATCACGTCCACCCTAAAGTTTTCCATTAAGCCCCCTTACACCATACTTGCGATCATATGAAAAGGCACCTTTATGGATGAAAAGTAAAGGTGACAATGCATCACCTTACCTCAAACCCCTGTACACTATAAGCACGAAAGAAGCCCATTGTTAAACCATTTACTCACTCATAGTAGCATCATGGGAATACAGAACAAAATCCATTTCCTCCATCTTCCACCAGGCCCATCCTACCTTACACGTATGTAAGGAAATCCAAGCTTGCATAATGATATACCCTTTCAATGTCCACTTTGTAGCTAACTCTTGCCTCCTCACTCCTTAGTCTCGAGTCCAAGCACTCATTGGCAACAAAAACAATAAAATTTTGTTCGCCCCACATATAATCATTCCAAGACGCTAATACCACCTCTTTCAACTATGTAGCCAAAGCTTCAACCAATAATTTATAGCAAGGTAAACCAAACCAAATCAAATTAAACCTTTGTCCAAATCAATTGGAATCGGATACATGAATCTTTCTAAGCTATTCTACTCTGTTAAAAGCCATATCTTCGGTTAGTTTTAATGGATTCATATTTTTTCTTACTACGGCATTCCATATCAATTTTGGTCTACCCCTACTCTTAATATTTTCATTACTCATGATTTTATCGCTTTTTCTAACTACTGCATCAACTGGTCTACAAATATGTGTCAAAACCATCTTAATCTATTTTCTCTCAACTTGTCCTCAATTGGTGCAACCCCTACCATTCTACGAATCTTTGCATTCTTAATTTTATCTTTTTTAGTTTTACCACACATCTACCTAAACATTCTCATCTCCGTAGCACTTATCTTATTTATGTGATCTTTCTTAATAGCTCAACATTGTGTCCCATATAAAATCGTTGGCTTAATAGCTGTCCTATAAAATTTTTCTTTTACTCTTGTAGAGATCTATCGATCACATAAAACTCTAGAATCACTCTCCACTTGAGCCAACCAACTTTGATTTTATGGATTACATCATTTGCAATATCTCCATCTTTGTTAATAATCGAACCTGGATAACGAAAATATTCACTCTTAGGTATCTCTTGGTTTTGAATTTTTACTTTTTCACTATTTATACTCGTATTATTGTTAAAATTATATTCTATATATTCAGTTTTGTTTCCACTTATTTGAAACCTTTTAATTTCAAAACTTCCCTCCACATTTCTAGCTTAGCATTAACTCTACTCTTAGTCTCATCCACTAAGATAATATCATCATTAAACAACATATACTATGGGACCTCATCCTGAATATGTTTAGTCAGTTCATTCATAACTAAAGCAAAAAGATTAAGACTCAAATTCGATCCTTAGTGTAATCCTACTGTAATTGGGAATTCATTTATTTTTCCTGCAGGTGATCTAATTGTCATGGTGGCTCCATTATACATGTCTCTTATCACACCAGTATAACCCTTTTTCATATGAATGAATCCTAATTTATAGCAAGGTAACGAGTGTAAAGTCTCTAATATGCTCCACACCCTCTTTGTTTGGAATCTAGGCTAGAAAGGACATATTTAAACACTATTCAAACAAATCATGTTTATAAAAGAAATTCATCATCTCATTAGAACTAGGACTTTATTCCCATTAAGATAATTAAAGGCTCCAATAACTTCCTATTTAGTACAAGATCTCTCCATCTGATTTTTTTTTGTCCCACACACTAAGAGCATCCCAATTGAAAGCTACAATCGTACAACAATAAAGTTTTCTACATCTCCCCTCTCATCCTATCACAACTGGACCATTCACCCCACACTCACCAAAATCCATGCCTCTAAACAAGTAAGACATGCAAAACAACCCCACCAAGCCATCCTCTCCGGTCACCACCCTCATATCCTGTAAAAAGATAACAATTCCTTCTCGCAATCCTGCCTTTCCACTACTCTCCTAGGTCCTATCCCACAAAAACAGAACACCCTTGTATTACCACTCAGCCAGTAAATCCACTCCACAAACCTACCCTAGATTCCTCACATTTTAGTCGCCATGTTCTTAATTTTTGTTTCTTGAAGGCTTACCACATGTGGCTCCCAATCTTTCAAGGATCTGCAATCAACCCCTCATATTCCAACTGAAAACTTTAACCCTAGTTGTCAACATCAAAGTGCCCCTAGCTCCCAACCAACTCCTTTGTACTTATGCAGCACACCAAGGTTCTTAGTTCCCTCTCTTCTTTACATCTTTGTCCTTATGTCTAAGTCCTACAAGACTTGTAAATCTCCTCCTAATCTCAATTGCTTCAAAAGCCTGTATCTTCTCACCCCTCCCCCCAAAACATAAATAAAAAAATAAACTGCCAAAAGTTGATAAAACCCTTATTCATGACCCAATCTGACATCTCCCTAGGCTGAACTTCTCCCTCTGTCAAGAGATTCTCACAACACAGCACAATTTCCTCAACTGGTGAACATCCTACTGGTAGTAAGAATTTAGTTGAATGACCACCAACGTGAATGGGAAAAAGGCTAATGAGGCATGTTTAAATTTCCAATGGTGAATTGCTAAATACATAGTTATAAGGAGACAAACACTAAATTGCAAAAAGTATCTTGCCCCTCTGTTTGGAAGCAAAAAATGGATAAGCGCACTGCTTAAAATCACAACTCCACAAATCAATCAATCAGTATATAGCCATGTCAGATTTTGACCATTGGACTTAAATCATGTGTAATTTCAAACAAGCGAGAAAGCTGGAATATCCAAAACAATATATTTTCAAAACAAATAATGAAATAAACAACAGGAATTTCAGGACTCCAATACTATGTGTATGTACGGAGGTACACACACTCACAGAGAGAGAGAGAGAGAACCTCAAAGCTTGCATTATACTTTTTTGCTCGTTAACATATCGCTGATGCTCCTTAATTGCAAGTTCCAAATCCCTGACAAGAAATGAAGCCTTTCTGGAAAACAACTGTTCAGTGCTGCGTTTTAGCTCTCCAAACTCCTTCTTAAATTCCGAAACCTTGTTCTCGAATTGCTTGTGTGAGCTGCTACAATCATCTGCTACCTTTTGCAAGTTCTCTTCCTTCACAAAATCAAGTAAGCACTTCCGTGCAGATGTTTGCAAAGGAGGGAGAAGTTTGCAAGATCTCAACTTCTCTACATCTCTCTCAAAATTCACCAGAAGATTCCAATGGCTTCGATACTGCTGTGAGTAACACTTCATGAAATCCATGTAATTTTGGTGAATCATCCTGTAGAAATGATCCAAATTACCCCGAGCAATCTCCAAAGCCCTCTCTTGCACCTTCTGCTCTCTCAAGAGCCTCTCACAAGCCTCGAATTTCACTTGGGTGCGGCTGTAAATCGCGTGCCCATAATGGTAATGGTACCTAAATTGCCTCTCATAAGAAGGCAATGCCTTCAGTGCAGGGTCTGAAGCGCCATCCAGTTCGTGGGGCTTATGAGAGGAGGATGGCGATGGAGGGTCCGATATTTCAACTATTTCAACTTGCTCAGGTGCAGGAGGCATCGAATTGCTTCGCATTCTCGCTCTATTGAACAAGAACACCTCCTGGTCATCGGATGGTAATTTATAGGCAGAAAGTGGCCGCTGCGAATCTAGTTTCATGTCCAGACACAAAAGCAGCTGGTCGTTGAAGTGAATCCCGGACACAGATTCTATGAACCGCTGGACGGCCTCAACAAGGGCAAAATCGTCGCATTCCAATTCAAACGAGTGCCCATTTTCGGCAATATGAACTAGAAGTTTTCCCCTCTGAACTACGCTTTCGGAAAAATTGGAGCTCATTTTATCCCCCCAAGAAGAACTATGGTTCTCCGCCTGCTCGCACAAGAATTTTCAAGCCCGAGTCCTTAAAATCGTCAAAAGAAGCTCTCAGATAAGGTCAAAGCATCAAGTGACGATCCAACTCAACGACGAACAGAGAACAGTTAGCTCACCTCCTCCCAGATATACCCTCACCCAAACAGAAAATTTTCAAATTCTTGACCTTAGCACTCGACAAACCCCCAATTATTTCCGACCCACCATTGATTGATATCTACAATAACCACCCCAATTCCAACAAACCCAGCAAGATAGTATCGACTAAATTCCGATTTTACAATTATATCCTCAATCAGTCGATAAATATCTCAGACCAACCAAGAAAATCAGCAAAAACAGCCAAATTTCCCACAGACCCGCCAAGATATTTATGAACAAAAACCCTGGTTACGTCCGAGCCATCATAGAAATCTACCAAAATAGACCGAGCCTCGACAAACCCACCAGTGTATGACCACCAACCCTAAATCTGCCACCAAAAACCTTTAATTCCCTCGAACAACTCGAATCAAATTAATCCCTGCAATAAGAAACCAAAAACACCAAGTACAATAAGGCAAAAAAAAAAACATCAAAAAGATAACCAAAAGAGAACAAAATTTGAAAAAACTGGGTTGTAATGATAATCTGAAACTTCCGGCGAAGCCAATCTGAAGCAAGCAATACACGAAATGATCAATGACGTGAATGGGAGAGAGAAAGGGAGGAAGACAGGGATTTACTTAAAAAGAAATAGGTGAGAACAAGTTTATCACGAAACCCTTTGTGTGCGTTACGGGATTAGCGTAGTAGTTCATATGCGTATGCGAAGTTGCCAGATGAAAAGAAATCTTTCATTGCGGAAAGTGACATTGTGTTGGAAGCAACCGCCAGGAAAGCAGCAGCAGTACTCTTTTTCCGCGGTAATAAAAGTTTGGGAAGTACCGATGAAATTTTCTCTGTGCAGAAAGCTCGTTTGACAAGTAACAAATAAATGTTGTTTAATAAATTGTTCTTCAAAAACCGTCTTTTATCATTATTTATATTCAAATTGCCTTAATTTTGACGATTGCTTTCATTAAAAATAGATACTATGATCTGTGAGAGACGACTCTGATTTGTTTGGAAAATGGGCTAAGAAAATTCCTTTAAAGCATGTGCTAAACTTTATATTCTTTTTACAAAAAAATAAATAGTTGATAGGCTTTGTATTAAACATACTACTTTAATGTAGCATCATGTTTTTATATGTTTTATTAATATTTACATTTTAATGATGACAATAACAGAGAAAAATCAATTCAATCGAATTGAATTTTTATTTGGGCTAAACTCTTTTAAGATGAGAACCGAAACCGATGAAGAATAGGTGTCTTTTTAAAAGTTATTTTCTAAGTTATTTTTTTATATTCATAAGATAAAAGAGTCATCTTTATAGTAACAGTTTTTTTTATTAATAATATATATAATTATCCTACAAGTTAGAGACAACGAAAAAGTTGAGCTAAGAATAAGAATTTTGAATTAGAGTTTCAACTATTCCATTTATCAAATGTGAATGGTTGGCAAGGGCATGTTTTTAATATTAATTTTTCCTTAAGATGGATTTGATTCAAAATTTTGTATATTTTACATTTTGTATAATATTATAATTAAAACTATCTCATAATATTATAATAAAAAGTATAGAATTTTTTCAACAATTGATGTAATGAGGGTGTTGGTTTGAACTTTTTTTTTTAATTTTTATCTTATAACTCAGCAAAAGTTAAGAATATTCAAGCAAGTGTGCTTAAACCTTTTTAATTATAATTTTTATTTATAAAATCAATAAATACAAATTCTACTTCTTAGGTCTCGTTTGATAACGTTTATAGATTCATATTTTTTATTTACAATAAATAAAAATAAATTTTTATTTATTTTTATAAAAAATAAAAATAAAAATATTATTGGCACGTAAATATTTGGAAAGTGATTATTGAAAGCGGTGACCGTATATGATGGTCGATAGTAGTAGCTGGAAGTGATAACCGAATATAACGGTTGGAGGTGGAGGCCGAAGACGATTGCCAATTCTTAAACTTTAGCCAGAACGCGATAGCCCTCTTGACCCACTCATAGGACTGGTTCACCACTCGGAGGTCCAGCCATAGTACCCCTGGTCAGAGGTGGTGACTGAAGATAGTTGGAGGAGGAGGTGATCGCTAGAAATAGTAGTCGGAGGTGGCTGCCAAAAACAGTGGTTGGAGTGATTGAGAAAAAATGATAAATAAAAATTTATTTACAAAATATATGAAAACACATTTTTCTGTTTGCAAGAATTTAGTAAATTTTAAAAACTATTTATATTATTTTGAAAATAAAAATAATTATTAAATATGTCTTTATTTATAGTTTACAGAAAATTTAAAAATAAAAACAAAAAACAGTAAAGATAAATGTGACCAAACAGGGCCTTAAAATTACAACTCACAGCTTTAACAAATGAATGTTACTTTTATTTAAAATTATAATCACGTTTTTTTAACTGTAGATAATCTTAAAATACTTAAGTTCATGCATACCAAACATCCTCTGCAGGGACCTAATACATTTTCAATTTGAGACATTTGCTTGAAACTTGTGGATTAATGCTTGATTATGAAAAAGATTAAAATGTGATTATGATAATGATTGTTGATGATAATTATGTGTCTATCTATGCATAAAATAATTATTATGAATGAATTGAACGAGCCTTGGGAGTCTAAATGAAATTAGGTTTCTTATATATATTTTCTTTCCTCGGTATGCCTTTCAGTGAGGTACCGCTCGAGTGGTCCTGAAATCGATCGAGCAGTCTGTACCAAATGAGTTTTTAAAGTACGAAACTGGAGTGTTTGGGCTTCATTTCTCTCATACACCTCTCTCTCTCTCTCTCTAGAACTAAAGTGAGACCTACGGTTTGGTTGTGATGCTTCTTTTGAGCTTCCTTGGCTCCATTGAAGGTCAATCCTTACTTCTCTTCCGATCAAGTGACGTTGGAGGAACTATTATTTGTGTTCGGAGCTCCACCTTCGCCTACCCGTGGGAGACTTGCTTGTTTGGAGCTTATTAGGGTTCAATCCTTGCTTAAGGACACCCAAAAAGATAGGATCTATGATTATTAATTCTTGAATGTTTTCTTAACATGAGTCGCATATTTGGTTATATATACATGAGAGCATGAACATTGTGTTTTTGGAATCCTAGACTAAGGTTTAAAGTTAAAGCATGTTAAATCTTAGATTTATGGTTGATTTGTGATAAATCTATCATGGGGTATTCGTTGGAGGGCCACTATTTTTGCGAATTTGAAAACTAGGGTTTGAGTTGGCAAAACCCATGAAAATTGGGAGGTTTTGGGTTAAGGGTCCAAATAATGAAACTGATGAATGATTTGAAAATTTTGGGTTGTGGGAACCTATTTACTTGTATAAATACCATGAATTTGATTGTAAGTGGAATGATGAAATGAATACTTGGGATTTTAAGCTAATTAAAATCGGGATCAATGAATTTGATAACATGGAGAATATATATATAAGTATTGTTAACCTTATGCGTGTTGGGTGTTGGCGAGAGTAACCATTCTTGAGTTGAACTTATATTTGGAATATTACTTTGATGAAATAAAAAGGACCGATTTAGATCCAAACATCGTTTAAATTGGGCTTGAATAACTTCTCGGTGAAAGACCAAAAAACTGTGCAGATTGGGTGACATATCCTTTGGCTAATAACTAAGAAAAAGGTGTTAGTCGAGACGAGTTATAGAATGCACTATTACTTTGTGGGTCTCGCGCGACCCGATTTGTAGGAATGCAGTGTGGGTCTATAAACTCATCTGGTGTCGGCTCCTAGATTGTAAACCACGAGTTGGTTGAGATATGAAAAATTGTGGATAATGTGTGCGTGTGCGTTTGTGTGAATTGTGGAAAGTAAGAACTTAAAATGGGTGTAAGAAAATGGGATAAAAGACCAAGTAATGAGTTGTGTGTGATAATAGGTTTAACTTCTATAAGGAAAAACGGTTATGTGAATGAGATTTTAATGGGAAATGGGGTTTAGTTTTTGATAAAATTATGTGTTGCATTTCGCATACCCATCCTCACATGTCATGCTTATGTACATTATTAGTCAATTTCTTACGAGCCATGACTCATGTTGTTTAATAACATTTTAGATGATAGCAGAAAGATGACAATGAATTAATGGATGTTGTCGCGAGTCCCTTATTTTGTTTGAAGTATTTGAGAGAATTGTATGCCCTTGTATTATCTTTTGAGAATTTAACGAATTTCAAATGTAATTCTTTTAAATACTTCGTAGCGATCGCAAGTGGGTCGGTGTAACCCTTGTTGTAAGGCCATGAGGCCACAAACTTATGCTTTGCATGCATTGAAGGACGTTATCATTGTTTCAAGAGATGCATGATGAACGGATGATGGTTTCTTATGATTTGGGAATGTTTTAAGATGTTTTCTCTACTATTTTGTTCTTATACTGATAAAATGGGTAGCATGAAAAACTTATCTTTTCAAGTGTTTTGATGTGGGAAGTCAAGTTTTTAGAAACAAAATTGAAAAAGCTCTCAAGAGTTGGACCGCTCGATGGAGCCCTAGAGCGGTCCATCGAGCAGTCATGAATGCCTCTCGGTTTCTCTATTGCAAGTCAAAAATGCTGCAACTGGTGAGAGACCGCTCGAGCGATCTTTTGATCGATCAAGCGGTTTGACTTATTGGGCAATTTTTCACCTTTTGTTTAAATGTTTACTTTTTTATGGGGTGTTTGTCCAGGGTTTTTAACCTTTCTTTAGTGTACCCTTTTACTTCAAATCATGATTTAGTTTTGTTAAAATATTCCTCTTTTCAGACTTTTCTTTGGTGAATCGTTGGGTTTCCATGATTACAAAATTGGGGCGTTACAAATTCACATCAGAGTTTTAGGTTTGAATACCTAGGAACCATGGGAGTGGTTGTCCATTGCGTGAGAGTTTGCATTGATGTGTGACATTTATGTCTTGTGTGTGTTAGCATGAGATATCTTGGATATAACTTGTCATTTGCATGTTATGTGGTATTTGGGCATGGAGGTTGAACTTTTAGGATGATGTGTCTTACCCTTGAGCGACCGGTCGATTAGTTTGGGGTTCGAATTAGAAAGGCGTTTGACTTACGTTCGTTCTAACCAGAAATCCAAATGAGTTATCTAGATTGGCGTGTCATTCTAATTAGTCCTCCTTGTTATGTATGGCATAGTGTGTTAATGCGATGATACGTGTTATATGGTATCTTGTTGAGGGACGGTGTTGTCTGTGAGAGATAAGTGGATTTGGACCTCGTTGTTGATATTTTATTTCGTTCTTTTTTATATATAGAGAGCGATGTTATCGAGACGAGGTAGAGGCCGACGTCGCGGTCAAGGTCACGCATTTGCCCCCGTTCCAGAAGAAGGGGACATGCATGCCCTGCATGAATAAGCGAACGACGTTGACGTTGTTTAGAAGATGCTCACGATGATGCGAGCTTTAGCCGATGCGGCTAAGGTTAGAGCTAGAGCTCCCAAGACAAAGGCTACAGAAGCAATGAGAGAGTTCTGACAGTCAGATCCTTCAACCTTTTCTAGGGAGCCAGAGCCCAAAGTTGCTACGGAGTGGTTAGAGGTGACCATGACAATCTTTGAAACCCTAAAAACCGTGGAGGATGAGTTGCAGGTGAAGTTGACGGCATTTCAACTTTGAGAAGATGCTAAGGAGTGGTGGAAGTTTGCCAAAACCACTATGGAGGACATGTGGGCCACTTTCATTAGGGTCTTCTTGGAGAAGTATTTCTCAGGGTCATCCAGAGATACCTACTGTGAAGAGTTTTTTTCCCTGATCTAGGGTACCCTGTCAGTGGTCTAATATGAGGCCAAGTTTGCGAATTTGTTGCGGTTTTGCACTGGAGATGGTGGCAACGGAGGAGTTATGCACCAAGCGGTTTGAGTAGGGTTTTCGACTCGCCATTAAGGACAGGATTGCAGCTTTAGGCTTTTGAGTCTATACCGAGTTAGTAGAGGCTGCCATTTAGGTTGAGAATGCCATGGCTGAGAGCCAAAAGATAAAAGAGAGTAAGTCACATTAGAGGGTTCTAGTGTGCAGTCTAAGGGGCGCTAATTGAAAAGGCAAAAATCTAGGGGTTTGAGTTCTTATCCTATTGGGGTCCCAGCCGCAACCATGATCGGCACATGCACCATTGATGGGTTCTTCTGGACGTTCCGAACATTGGGAGATAGTTTTCTTCTTGTGCAAGCAGTCTAGGCATTGTGTTAGGGAGTGCCCACGATAGGGGCAACAGAGTCAAATTCGGTGGAGGGCCTCATATTCTTGCTATCAGTGCGGCCAGGTAGGTCACATGCATCGGGATTACCCTCAATGAGGGAATGTATAGGGTGCTTCAGGAGCACAGCCAAGGTAAGCGTCTCAGGGGCAACAGGGCTACGGGCAGTCACCGTAGTTGTCTGGAGTGTAGTCGGTGAGGACAGCAAAAAGAGCTACTTCAGCCCGGTCAGTGCGACAATTGGGAGCTAGGGAGAGTAGTGGGTTGAATTAGGAGAATCAGGGGTGAGTGTATGCCCTCGTGGAGCCTAGTACGTCAGTGGCACCTGCCGTGCCAGACATCGCAGCTAGCCCTTTGATCATTTGAGGTACCTTCTTAGTGTACGATTCATAGGCCAGTGGTCTCGTTGACATCGAAGCATCGTATTCATTCATCACATCTGCATTTGCATCTTTATTTGGGCTAGAGGTAAACATTTTGGGTAGCGCTTTATGTCTAAAGACACCGATTGGTGAGAATACCGTATTAAGACGTATCTGTAGAGCCCATGGGATGGTTATTGTCAACCAGCATTTAGTGTTTGACTTCATCATGCTCGATATGATTTCATTCGAAATCATATTAGGGATGGACTGGTTGACCACCTTTCACGTTTTTATCAACAACGTGTGTTTGTTTGCACACCAAAGGGGGACTCTTTTTATTCTGTGGGTGATCGGAATAATAGTTTAATGCATAGACCTTTTGGTTCACGGAGTCACGATAACCTTAACCTCCTTTTCACTGCCTTGTCGACAAGTTAAATTGATTCGACATGCAAGGAGATTCCTCATGTTGTTTGTAAGTTTTTGAATGTCTTCCCAGATGATTTGATTGAGCTTCTGCCATGGTGGAAAGTGGAGTTTTCCATTGACCTAATCCCATGGACTACTCCCATTTCTATGCCCTCATATCGTTTTGCACTAGCTGAGTTGCTAGAGTTGAAGGCGTAAGTCCAAGAGTTGTTGGACAAGGATTTTATTCGTCTTAGTGTGTTGCCTTAGGGAGTGCTGACCTTGTTTGTGAAGAAGAATGATGAGTCCTTGCGTTTATTATCGAAATTTGAACCACGTGACCATTAAGAATAAGTACCCTACGCCTCATATTGACGATTTATTTGACCAACTGAAGGGTTTGTGTTGCTTCTCCAAAATAGATTTGAGATCCGGATATCATCAGTTGCAAATCAAGGAAGAGGACATTCAGAAGACAACATTTCGTACCCGCTATGGGCATTTTGAGTTCTTAGTCATGCCTTTTGTACTGACTAACGTACCGGCGATGTTCATAGACTTTATGAACCGTATCTTTCACCCTTACCTTGATCAATTCATGGTGGTGTTCGTGGATGATATTTTGATTTATTCACCATCAAAGAAGGCATATGAGGAGCATATGATGAGCATCTTAGGATCGCTCTACAGTTGTTGCGGGAACACCGTTTGTACGCTAAGTATGACAAGTGTGAGTTTTGATTGTTCAAGGTTAAATTTTTTGGGCATGTAGTTTCAGGTGGTGGAGTAGCAGTGGATTCTTTTAAGATAGAAGCCGTGATAAATTGTGAGAGGCTAAAGAACATATTTGAGATTCGAAGTTTCCTAGGCTTGGCGGGTTACTATCGGCGATTCGTGAAGGACTTCTCTAAACTTCTAGCACCTATGACGCGTCTTACACAGAAAGGAATTAAGTTCGTGTGGGCAAGCGGTTGTGAGATCGCCTTCTAGACACTGAAGAAGAGGCTGACCAGCGCACCTATTTTGATCGTGCCAAAATGGGACTTGGCTATGCCATGTATTGCGTTGCGTCACACAAAGGTTTATGTTGCAGGTTGATGCAATAGGGCAAGGTGGTTGCCTATGGGTTGAGACAATTGAAGATTCATAAGAAGAACTACCACACACATGATTTGGAGCTCACAGCGGTGAGGCACAACCTGTATGGAGAACATTTTGAAGTGTTCTTTGATCATAAGAGTTTGAAGTATTTATTTTCACAAGAAGATCTAAATTTGTGCTAGAGGAGATGGATTGAGTTTTTGGGGTGACTACGATTTTGATATACAATATCATCTGAGCAAAGCCAATGTAGTGGTCGACGCCCTCAATCAGAAATCTTTGAGCTCTTTAGCTCACGTGGCTGTTAGAGAGTGGAGCATAGTTGAAGAGGTCGGAGAGTATGACCTGCAGCTTGGTGGATTTAGTGACGGTGTTACCTTGTTCACGGTGGTTTCTCAACCCACCCTTATTCGCCACATCTTGGAGGCTCAGCAGTCTAACGCAGAGAGCCTGATGTTTCGGGAGTGAACCTTGAATGGTGAGGAGGCTAAGGAGTGGACTATCCACTTCTATTAGAGTTTGAGGTTTATAGGGAGGATTTTCATGCCAGAATTGTGTCGTGATGACATGCTTTGTGAGTTTCATCGTTCGCATCTTGCAGTACATTCGGGTGGCACCAAGATGTATCATGATGTACGTAGATAATTTTGGTGGCGGGGTATGAAGAAGGATGTTGTTCTCTCTGTTTCACATTTCCTTACTTGTCAGCAAGTGAAGATTGACCATTAGAGGCCGGCAGGTATGTTGCAACCATTGCCAATGTCATAGTGGAAATTGGAGAATATTACCATGGACTTTGTATCAGGACTTCTTAAGTCACCAAAGGGGTGTGATGCCATTTGGGTTGTGGTGGACAGATTAACCAAGGTCGCGCACTTCCTTCCTTTTTGCATGACAGATTCAGTTGATAAGCTTAGCAAGTTTTATGTGAGTGAGATAGTTAGACTTCACGGAGTGCCAGTTTCTATCATCTCAATTGCGATCCTAAGTTTACTTCACGCTTTTGGCAGAGTTTACAGTCAATGATGGGGATGAGCCTACCTCTCAGTATTGCTTTTCATCCCCTGACAGTTGACCAGCCAAAGTGCACCATTTAGATATTTTAGAATATGCTACAAGCATGTGTTCTGAATTTTCATGGGTCATAGGAGGATCATTTGTCATTAGTGGAGTTTGCCAACAATAATAGTTATCAGTCGAGTATAGAGATAACACCTTATGAGGTGTTATATGGTAAACCTTGTAGGTCACCCGTTTGCTGGACTGACATTGGCAAGACGGTCGTGTTAGGATCTGAGCTTGTGCGTGAGACCACAAAAAAGATCATCGCAATCTGTAAACGCTTAGTGACCGCTCAAAACTGACAAAAGAGCTATGTTGACAAGATGAGGAGACCGTTAGCGTTTGAGGTGGGAGGCTTTATGTTCTTGAAGGTCTCGCCGAGGAAGAGTTTGATGAGGTTCGGGAAAAATAAAAAGTTATCACCCCGTTTTATTAGACCGTTTAAAATCCTTGACATGATTGGAGTGGTGGCCCATCGCCTTATTTTGCCACCATAATTAGCTTTTGTACATAAGATTTTGTGTCTATGTTGCGCAAGTACGAGTCGGATTCATCATACGTGTTAAATTGGACCGACTTAAGAGTTAAGGATAACATTACCTACGAGGAGAGGTCGATGAGAATCCTTGATACCAAAGAACAAGTCCTTCAAGGTAGGACTATCCCTTATGTGAAGGTTTTGTGGCTTTACCACGGTGTTCAAGAAGTTACGTTGGAACAAGAGTCGGGAGTTCATGAGAAGTACCTTGAGTTGTTTGACTATTGATGTATATCTAATTTTGAAAATAAAATTTCGTAAGTATGGGAGGTTGTAAAAACCCAGTCTTTTTTTTATCTGAAACATTTGTTTGAAACTTGTGAATTAATGCTTGATTAAGAAAAAATATTAAAATGTGATCACGATAATGGTTGGATGATAATTATGTGTTTATTTATTCATGAAAATAATTATTATGGATAAATTGAATGAGCCTTGGGAGTCGGAACGAAATTGGATTTCTTATATATATTTTCTTTCCTCGGTATGCCTTCCAACGAGGGATCACTCGAGCGGTCCCAAGACCGAACGAGCGGTCTGTACCAAAGGGGTTTTTAAAGTGCAGGTTTGGAGTGTTTGGGCTACATTTCTCTCATACCACTCTCTCTCTAGAACTAAAGTGAGACCTACGATTTGGTTGTGGTGGTTCCTTTGAACTTCCTTGGCTCCATTGAAGGTCAATCCTTGCTTCTCTTCCAATCAAGTGACGTTGAAAAAGCCATTATTCGTGTTTAGAGCCCCACCTTCACCTATTCGTGAGAGATTTGCTTGTTTGGAGCTTGTTAGAGTTCAATCCTTATTTTAGGACATTTGAAAAGGTAGAATCTATGACTACTCTTAAATATTTGCTTAACATGAGTTGTATATTTGGTTATATATATATGAGAGCATGAAATTTATATTTTTGGAACCCTAGACTAGGGGTTGAAGTTAAAGCATGTTAAATTTTATATTTATTGTTGATTTGTGATAAATCTATCATTGGGGGGTTTTGGGTTAAAGATCCAAATGATGAAATTGATGAATAATTTGAAAATTTTGGGCTGTGAAAACCTATTTACTTGTATAAATATCATGAATTTGATGGTAAGTGGAATGATGAAATGAATACTTGGGCTTGAATAACTATTCGGTGAAAGATCGAAAAACTACGCAGATTGGGTAATCTATCATTTGGCTAATAACCGAGAACAAGGCGTTAGTCGAGGCGAGCTACAGAACGCACCGTTACTTAGCGAGTTTTGCGTGGCCCGATCGGTAGTAACGCGGCGTGAATATATATGCTCATTTGGCGTCAACTCCTAGATTGTAAACCATGGGTTAGTTGAGATATGAGAAATTATAAATAACGTGTGTGTGCATTTGTGTGAGTTGTGAAATGTGAGAACCTAAAATGGGTGTAAGAAAATGAGATAAAAGACTAAGTGAGTTGTGTTTGATAATGGGTTTTACTTGTATAAAGAAAATCGGTTATATGAATGAGATTTTGATGAAAATAGAATTTATTTTTTGGTGAAATTATGTGTTGCATTTCGCATACCCATCCTCACATGTTATGCTTATACTCATTATTAGTTAATTTCCTATGAGCCACGGTCCATGTTGTTTAACAATATTTTAGGTAATAGCAGAAAGATGTCTATGTTTTAAGGGATGTTGTGGGGTCCCTTGTTTTGTTTGAAATATTTGAGAGAATTATATGCCATTGTATCGTCTTTTGAGAGTTTAACGATTTTAAATGTAATTCTTTTAAATACTTTATAGCGATCGCGAGTGGGTTGGTGTAACCCTTGTTATAAGTCCATAAGGCCATAAACTCATATTTTACGTGCATGGAAAGACGTTGTCATTGTTTCAAGGGATATATAATGAACATATGACGGTTTCTTATAGTTTTGAAATGTTTTGAGATGTTTGCTCTACTCATTTGCTCTTATTCTTATAAACTGAGTTGCATGAAAGACTTATCTTTTCAAGTATTTTGATGTGAGAAATCAAATTTTTGGAAATAAAATTGAGTAAGCTGTCCAGAGTTATACAATTCAATAGACTGTTCGAGCGGTCTCTTACCAATTGCAGCATTTTTGATCTATAACAGAGAAATCGATAGGCACTCATGATCGTTCGAGCATTCTATAGGGTGTTTGCCCAAGGTTTTTAACCTTTCTTTAGTGTACTCTTTTACTTCAAATCATGGTTTAGTTTTGTTAAAATATTTCTCTTTTTGGTCTTTTCTCTGGTGAATTGGTTGGTTTCCATGGTTATGAAATTGGAGCATTACATCCTCAATATCTCCTAACTTGGATGTGAGCAGCGCTGTTAGGGCTTGTTTAATTGTTCGGAGATAAATTAGAGAATATAGAATAACTTCGGATATATAAGAAAATATGAAATACAGTGGATATAATCTTGGAATATGTATTACCGAGAAATAATTTATATCATGTTTGTTTCTAAATGGATATGGATAGATATTGTATATTTTTAGGATTGTTAGTATTGCTGAAACTATTAGCTTATAGATTGTAACTTGTAACAAAAATTTCGAATATTTATTAAAGATTGTAGTTTGTGGCTTGTAACTAAAATAGAAAAAAAAGTTATTATAGTTTATAGCAAAAGTTATAAGTGTTTGAAAAAAATTATAATTTATAGCTAGAATTAGTAGTAGAAAACTAAAAACTACTAGAAATAACTTTGCCAAGCACCCTTAAGACAATAAGAGAAAATTTACATATTTGTTTTCAATATTGGATGTCCAATATTACATTACCAGACAAGCAAAAAGGTAAGCTCTTGATAGTAAGTTGTAAACCCAAAAACAACAAACATGCTGACTGTGAAATGTAAGAGGAAAGAGAGTGTACTTACACTATCTAAGAAATTATTACGGTACATCTCCATGAGTGAAGCATCAAACACCAAAGGAATTCTTATTCTATTGAACAAAGAAAAAGAACAATACACACACTTGGGCTGCATCGAGAAAAAGACTGTGTTCTTTTAGTGATGGAGATTTTGAATAAAAAGGAAAAGCAATGAATTGCTTGGTTTTATAATGCAAGATTTGAACAAGGGATTGCTCACGTCATCCCAGCCAATGAGCACAATCTGGACCACCAACCACCTCACCAGCACCTCGATAGCCCTTCCTCTACTTCCTATTTTCATTACGCTGGTGACTTCAAGTTTAGATTTCTAAACTCATTTATGTGATTTTCATAAAGGCGAGTAACCCAAACAGAAGAATGGCTATAGAAAGGGCAATAATGGCTTTAAACACCTCAGGATATATATGAAATACTTAGTCTCACAAGTATAGTATATCCAGTCATATACCCCATATCAGATTGTATATCCACCCATATTTGATGCACCAAACACCAAATTTCTAGAGTCCAAATGGATAGATATCTAATCCCAATGCCAAATTTGATAAATAGCACCTTAGAGCCTTAGAGGCAATGCAATATGGGTACAATGGTGGTGTCATAGTGGCTAGCTATAGCAAAGTGATGGTTGGGTGTCAACGATCGAAAGTGGTTGGGAGTGAAGTGTGGAATAAGATATTTTTGTGGTCAGGTGTCATTGAGATATTTTTGTGATTGTTTTTCAAATGAAAAATTATGGAAGAAGACCATCACTTACATGTCTAGGATAAAAAATGCATTTCGTGAATGTTAAAAAGTCTAGTCGGCAAATAGAGTTGTTGAAGTAGCATTGATTATGATGGACAAAAGAGGGGACCAGTGAAGGCAGCAACCAATTGAGTGGCAAAAGGGTGCCCAAGGGTGTTAGCCAATATGTGATTAAAGGTGTTTACGAGTGATGATAAAAAGAAGTAAAAATACTAGTAGGCAATAGAAGGAAAAAATAGAAATAAGAAGTAGTACAAAATAATTAAAAAGGTATTATTTGTTTATTAGAAATTCGTAAACTTTAAAAATTATTTATTTCTTAAAAAATAATTGTCAAATGTGCTATTGTTTAAAGTTCATAAAATTTTGAAAACAAAAAAATGAAATAGTAACAGAAATATAGACGAACGGTGTGTATGTTTTGTTTGTTTTGGTCTAAAAGTACTTTTATTTTTAAAATATAAAATATTAATATTTTTCTTATCAGAGTCAACTCATGTTTTATTGATAAAAGTCCAACCAAATACCAAAAATACAAACATTTATTTTGTTTTTTTTTTATAAAAGTCCAACCAAATACCAAAAATACAAACATTTATTTATTTATTTTTGAAAAAAAAACAAATGGAATTATGTTACTTATTGCTAAAATCATGATAACTATTACCCCATCACTATTATCCCACTCTCTTTGTCGTCACAACTACCATTGTCACTGTGTTGTTGGGAATTCAATCAATATCACGATCAAATCTAATCCACAAGCCGCTTGTTGAATCACGCACACAAGTCACAAAAGAATAATGAAAACAAAGGCAAAACAACCACACAAAGAGACACACTGAATTTACGTGATTCGACAAATAGTGCCTACATCCACAGGCTCATACTTTCATTATAAATCTTTGGAGAAAAAAATACAAGTGTTCATAAACTAAAGAGGGGAGAACAGGTCTTAAAACAAACTAAAAACCTTTGGCTACGCAAACCCTAGTCAACGCTTAAAAGCACAAACCTGCACAGACTGCTCGAGCAGTCATCATGCGGTCGTCGAGCGATGAAATAATGTTCTCGGTTTTTTCTATAAACACAAAGAACGCTCGATCCGTAAGTTTCAAAGCCTGGATTTTCTTCACCTCCAACAATCTACCATTTGAAGTAAATCCACTCCAAGTCTTTTGGTACCTGAAAAAACCTTTGTCGCCTCAAAACACTAACCAAGCGAACCCAATGTGAACCATTCTCCTATCTTCTAAGCTTGAAGACTAACTGAAGCTGAACTCTCATTCAGCTTTTTCGTTGTCATTACCTTTGTGAACATGTTCGCAAGATTTTCATTCGTATGAACTTTCTTCAAATCAAGCTACCTCTCCTCCTAACTAAGACTGGATAAAATGATATTTGATACGAATGTGCTTAGTCCTTGAATGGAACACCGAGTTTTTTGCCAGATGTATAACGTTCTGATTGTCACTAAATAGCTGACACTTATCATGTGTTTTACCCAATTCCTTCAAGAAATCGTTTATCCAAATTAACTCCTTTTATGCCTCCGTGACTGCTACATATTCTGCCTCTGTGATAGAGATTGCCACTATCTTCTGCAATCTAAAAACTTAATTGAGTGCTGCACTACCTAGGGTAAATACATACTCGTTGTACTCTTCCTACTGTCGATGTCCCATGCCAGGTTTGAATCAACATAACCTTGCAACTGAATCCCTGAGCCATCACAACACTAAGCATAAGCCATGGTACCCTTGAGATACCTCATAATCTACTTTACTGCTTTCTAGTGTTCCTTGCCTGGATTGAACATGGACTTGCTCACAACTCCCACTACATAAGCAATGTCTAGCATCGTGCAGTTCATGGCATATATTAGGCTACCTATAGCTAACGTGTACGGTACCTTCGCCATGTAGCTCCTTTCTTACTCTATGATAGCTCATTATTCTTTTGAAAGTCTAAAGTGACTTCCCAAATGCATGCTAACAAGCTTAGTACCTTCTATGTTAAAATGCCGCAAGACCTTCAGCTTTTAACCTTTTCTGTCCCTTCTGATCCTCATGCTAAGAATCCATTTGACTGTCCCCAAATCATTTATGGAAAATTCCTTGGACAGTTATGCCTAGAGATTTGAAATCTCATCCATGTTGGATCTTACAATCAACATGTCATCTACATATAGGAGAAGTATCAAATACGACGTACCAAATTTCTTGATATAGCAACAATGGTCTCTATGGCATCTATTGAACCCGGTATTTGTCATAAAACTATCGAACTTATTATACCACTGCTTAGGTGCCTGTTTTAACCCATATAAGCTCTTCTTCAATTTGCAAACCATCTCCTCCTTCCCTTTGCCTAAGTAACCTAGTGGCTAGTGTATGTAGATCTCTTCCTCCAAATTCCTATGAAAAAAAGTTATCATAACATCTAGCCACTACAAACGCAAGTTTTCTATGGCCATAATACTCAACATAGCTCTGATGGTGGATATTTTCACAAGTGAAAATATTTTGGTGTAGTCTATCCTTGGCTTCTGTTGAAACCCCTTAACTACCAGCTTAACCTTGTACTGCTTGCTCCCATTAGCTTTTTCCGTTAGCCTGTAGATCTACTTGTTTTGCAATGCTGCCTTTTTCTTGGGCAACTGTACCAAAAGTCCCAAGTCTCATTTGATGATAGAGATTCCATCTCTATCTATGGCATGCTCTCACTCGCCCTTTGTTTCAACCTGCTAAGCTTCTTTAAAGTATTTCGGCTCATTACTGTTTGTCAATAGCAAATAGTGTAATGAAGGAGAGTATCTGACTGTACGCCTACTAACTCTAGTAGACCTCTTGATTGTGGGAGTCTATAGTTCTGCCTATAAAGTAGGCTATATATTCTTATCCCGATGTTCTAAGACTTTGCTAGATAATCCATCAAACACAGCATAGTCTAAACTATCTATTGTCTTACCCTTTTGATCCTATCTATTTTTGTACAAAACAAACTTGTTGAATATAGCATCCATACTTCTAACTGTCTTCTTATTTTCTAGATCCCACAGCCAATACACGTAGCTTTTGTACCATAACCAACAAACACACATTTTTGAGTTTTGAGATCAGGTTTTTCCCTATTCTCTAACTCAACATGTACATAGGCTATGCATCCAAAAGTACGTAAATGAAAAAGTTTTATCTCCTTCCCATCCATGTTTTCTCTGGCAATTCACAATTCAATGCAACTGATGGCCCCATGTTAATTAAATACGGTGTTGTACTTACTGCGTCTGTCTAGAACTATTTTGGCAACTTGACATGCAACCTCAGATTCCGAGCACGTTCCATGATCGTCCTATTCATGCGTTCTGTCACCTCGTTCTGCCTCAACTTCATTGGAACAGTTTTCAATCTCCTGATCCCATTAACTACACAGTAATCATCAAATTCCCTACTGCAATACTCACTACCGTTATTAGATTTCGGACATTTTAGTTTTTGACATATCTCATTCTCAACTAGGGCTTTTCAATTCTTAAAGATGCTGAATACATCAAATTTGTTTTTGCAGAAATAAACCCATAGTTTTCTAGTAGCATCATCAATGAAAATTACAAAACACGTCGAGCCACCAAGGGAAGGTACTTGAGGTGGTCCCCATACATTAATATGAACCAGCTCCAACCATTCTGCCTTTGGAGTCTTCATTTCCTTTGTGAAACTGACATTTTTTGTTTTCTGAATGAGCAATCTTCACAAAATCCCAAACTCACCGACTCTAAACCCGATAGTTTCCCTTTTTGAACTGTAACCTTCATTCTTTTCTCGCTCATGTGACCGAGTCACCTGTGCCATGTACCGGTGTCAACCCCTAATGCTATCACTATTATTCTGCTATAAGAACCCGATGATTCATATAAAGTACCACCTTTTTTTTTCTTAAGCCAAAACCAATTAGCCCTTGCTCATCTTTCAAGAATCTCCGTCGAATGGCGTCACAATCCTAGATTCTGCTAGCACTGAGATCAAGTTCCTTGTTAGACTAGGCACGTGTCTAACATCCTTCAACTTCAGTACTGTATAGTTGGTCTGTGTGATCTGCATCTCACCATTGCCGACTATACTACAAGCCTCGTTGTCCCCCAAATAAACCTTCTCAAAACTCCCTTTTCATGTACCCGTGAAGTATTTTCATACGAGGAGTAGCATAGAATGATGCTCCCAAGTCAAAAACAATCCAACAATCTATCCTAGAATCTAATACACAAATCAAGGCATGTACGTTTTCTTCATTTGAAACATTAACTATAGCCTTACCCCCTGATTTGTGTTGTTCCGTTATTTTCTTGGAGCTTTACAATTCTTCTTTAGATAGCCCTTTTATCTATAGTTTTAATCCACAAGTCGCTTGTTAAATCACGCACACAAGCCACGAAAGAATAACGAACAAGAAAGCAAAACAATCATACAAAGAGATAGTATTTACGTGTACACTTTCAGTATAAATCTTTGGAGAAAAGAATACAAGTGTTCTTAAGCTAGAGAGGAGAGAACAAGTCTTTAAAACAAACTAAAAATCTTAGGCTGCGTAAACCTTAATCAGCACTTAAAAATAAAAACCCGTATAGATCGCTCGAGCGGTCGTCGAGTGGTTAAATACTGCTTTCGGTTAATTCAGCAGACATAGGCCGATCCGTCTGTTCCAAAACTTGAATTTTCTTAACTTCCAAATATAATTACCATCGCTATCATCACTATTACTAATGTAACCTTATACCATCGTTATCACTATTATTGTTACCACCACCAATACTGCCATCCCGACTACCACTATCACTACTATTGTCACCATTTTTACCACCACCACTAAAACTAACACTTGCACAATTATTATTATCATTACTTTTAAAATCACAACTAAACACAAACTTTATCATTTCACATAAAATATATTTGAATATTTTTTATAAAATTATTTTTATAATAAAAATATTTTCAACCAAAATCAACCAAGCGCACTTAAAAAAATAATTCAACATTGCTAGTGGCATTATTCTAAATGCATTTAAAATATACATTTGAGTAAAAAAAAGTTTCTTCTGACATACAAAATAATAAAAATTCACACAATGAGGTCACTTCAATATATTTTGGATAATGCCATCAACGACAACGACAACGACATTGATTCAATGACTTCTCAGTTTAGCTGAGAATTCAAACATGTGCATATTCCGGCCCTTGCCAAATCTTGGGGTCCACTGCAAGATATTTTTTATTTTTTGTGCTCATTTGGTAATTTTTAAGACAGGTTTTTTGTTTAAAATTATTTTAAATTAAATAAGTAAAAAATTTATTTAGTAAATTGTATGAGTAATTTTAAGTCAAAAGATAATAAATTAAAAAGATTAGCTTAAGTGGTTTAATGCCAAAATAAAGTTTTAAGCCTGAAAAAGATTATTATAATTTTTAAAAATTTATTTTTATATAATTTTATATTAAATATATATTTTATTTGATAGATTTTAACGAGCAAAATTTTAAATTATAATTTTTATAAAAAAATATATGCGTATAATAAAAGTTATGATATTTCTAAAAAAAATATATATAATTATTTTATATAATTATTTTGTTACACTGGTACTTAGATGAGTTGGTGAGATGGGTTAAGGCCGAGTTCTTAATGTGATAAACTAGCTACAACACTCCAATCACTAGGGCATGCTAGGTTCGATGCTCAATATTTTATTTAGAATGCCTATAGACCCAAAAAATATTTCTAACTATGACAATCATATTAAAAATAACATTAAAATTCTTAAATTGAGTAATTTTAAATAATCGTATTTTAAAATTTTAAAATAATTAAATATTAAAAAATATAAATAATAGTACCAGTGAAAATAAGAAAAATAACAAATGGGAAAAACAATTTCCCCATATTCTTAGTGAGAAAATTGAATGATTCTAAAATTTTTATAATTTTCAAAGTTTTGATTATTATTGTTCTCTTTCTATTCTCTACTTAAACTTTAATTTATCTCTCTCAACCAAAACAAATTCAAGTTACAACAAAGTAGTATTGTTGTTATACTTCTTGTGTTGTAAAATTTTTAATTGAATTTCTAATATATATAGGCCTATAAACTTTCTCCATATTTGACATTTCCAAATATCATCTCCTACCTTTTAAGTATACAAATGGAAAACAAAAGGATACTATTAAAAGGAATTTTTTAAAATAGGAAACTCCATTTTCTTTTTAATACTACTATAGTTATTCGGAAAAATCTATGTACCTAGAAAAAGTACCTAAAATTTTACTCCAAAAATAATTTGT
Source organism: Heliamphora exappendiculata (assembly GCA_034768845.1). Classification (NCBI taxonomy): domain Eukaryota; kingdom Viridiplantae; phylum Streptophyta; class Magnoliopsida; order Ericales; family Sarraceniaceae; genus Heliamphora; species Heliamphora exappendiculata. Next base: position 17,121,898 of record JAOTRH010000018.1, on the reverse strand, counting down.
AAGGTATAAATTCATATTAAATAGGATACGGACAAACTCTAAGTGAATCTTAATCACCCATTTTAAATTCTAGATAATTATCTGGGTATTTTTTTTTGAGTTCAAAGCATTACTACAATTATTTCCTAGTTATTTCATCAACTTATTAATTGCCAAATATCTTAGCACAATTATGAAAAACAAAAATTATTCTTGAACAAAACGACAAAAATGTTTTAGGTGGATTTTACACAATTTCAAGTTACAACAAATTAGTATTGTTGTTATACTTCTTGTGTTGTAAGATTTTTAATTGAATTTTTATTTTTATTTATTATGAACTACCATGTATCAATTTTAAAATAGAAAAAGATGTTGTAATTAATTATAAATTAAAATATTATATTATTAATATAAATGAGTTTTTTAAATAATACTATAATTTAATTATTCTTTTTTATTATCAAATAAGAATTAATATATTCTAATTTTTTAATATAATTTTAGAATAATTACACTTACCTCTCATGAGGTTTAAGTTTATTACAGGGACCTCTCCTGTGAATTATGAAATTATACTAACTTTCTATGAGCTTTAATTTAAATATCAATTGTACCACAACTGTTAAAATTTTTGTTGAAATTTAACAGAAATCGCCTCTCCCACCCTAAAAACACAATTCACACCTCAAAACCACCATTCAAATCACTTCCCCCCAAACCACAATTCACATCTCAAATTTCAACAGAATGATGGTTTTAGAAATGGTGATTTTGGAGTGAAAAAGATGATTTTATAAGGAAAATGTGAATTGAATGGTGGTTTTGGGGTGTGAATGGTGATTTTAGGATGGAAAGAGCGATTTTTATTAAATTTTAACGAAGATTTTAACAGTTGGGGTACAATTGATGTTAAAATTAAATCTCAAGAGAGGTTAGTATAATTTCAGAGATCACAGAGAAGATCCCTATAATAAGCTTAAATCTTAGAAGAGGTAAGCATAATTATCCCTATAATTTTTTCTCTAAAATTTTTTTTTTAGATCGCCCCCATTTGTAAAGCATTTTAAAAGTATACTCTCACTTTTGTTCAAGAAAATTCCTAAGCCGTGACTAAGGCCTCCTTTGGTAACTTAGTTTTAAGTTGAGTTTTTTATTTAAAATTATTTTAAGTGAAATAAATAAAAAATTTATTTAGTGAATCGTATGAGTACTGTAAGTTAAAAAGCAATAAGCTAAAAAATTTGATTTAAAGTTAAACCAAATGAAATTTAAGATTTTGTTTGGAAGGGCTTAAAGCTTGATTTTTTATTTTTAAAAAAAGCCGAAAAACCCAGTTTAAAAACCCAAAATTTTTTTTAGCCTTTTAACCTTTATGCCTTCTTACATAAAATGATTTTATATATATTTTAAAAATATCATAATTTTTATTATACACATTTATTTTTTTTATAAAAATGACATTTTGAAAATTTAACCATTAAAATCTATCAAATAAGATCTATATTGAATATAAAATTATTTAAAAATAAATTAAAAAAATTATGATAATTTTTTTTTTACTTAAAGCTTTATTAGCTTAAAATCACTTTAAGCTAAGCTTTTTGAATTATTGCCCGGCTTAAAGTCGTCCATATAATTCACCAAACGAATTTTTTTGCATATTTGCTTGAAACGACTTTAAGCAAAAAACCTATCTTAACGCCAAGTTTCCAAACAAGACATAAGTCGGAATAAAATTGTCATAAATTTTTAAATATATTTTTATATAATTTTATATTCAATATGGGTCTTGTTCGATAAATTTTGATACGTAAATTCTTAAAATTCAAATTTTATAAAAAAGAATGTGTATGATAATAGTTATAATATTTATTAAAAAATACATAAAATGATGTTATGTAAAAGCAAAAAAGTTATAAGATTAAAAGTTTTTGAGTTTTTAAGGGTCCGTTTTGTAACGTTTACAGTTTTTTTTTTTGTTTACAAAAATCAAAAAATATGTTTTTATTTTTGTTTATAAAAAAAAATTAAAACAAAAACATGTTTGGTAACATAAATGTTTGAAAAGTGGTAGTTGAAGGTTACGGATAAATCAAATCAAAATTTGTTTACAAAATAAGTGAAAATATATTTTTTCTGTTTATTAAAATTTTGTAAATTTTGAAAACTGTTTACAGTTTTTTGAAAATAAAAATAATTACCAAACTTGTTTTTGTTTATAGTTTACGAAAAAAATAAGAACAAAAATAAAAAATAAAAAACATAAACGTTACCAAAGGACACCTAAATGATTTTTTTAAAATTTTAAACCAAAACACAAAATGTTAAATTTTAAGCACTTTGTCAAACGAAACCTAAGTGAGTCTGGTTCATTTATTTTTAATTCTGGACTGTTTTGAAAATTTTCTTTTGGAAGCCACACATCTAAATGAATTTGGTTAATTTATAATTAATTTTGGATTGTTTTGGGGTTTTCTTGTGAGATTCTTCTTGATTTCCCCAAACACCGTATAATTTCATAAAAGTGGATCAGACCCGGTTCGTTTTCTAGATTATCCAAACGGGGCATATGAAAAACGCATAACCCCTTTTTTAAAATTTAGCCTTTTTTTAATTTTTTTTACGTTTTAGCTGAAAAGATAAATTTAGTTCAAAAAAAAGTTTTTTGATAACTTAACTTGTAAGTTAATTTTTTAAAAGTTAATTATTTTAGTAAAAAAATAATGTTTTTGCTATTTGTTTAAATTGAACAATTTTGACCTTTTATATATTTTATATTAACAATTATATATAGTTAGTAGTGGTAAAAATAAGTTATGAATGATGAGTATGCTGGAATCTGTGAATTTCATTGGCCATTGAAATCCAGATTTCACTAGCTGGATCAATTACAATTGAATTGGCTATTCAATTGCAATTGAAGCCTGAAAACCAACAGCCATGAGTGGCTATTGATTTTCAGGAAAAAATCCTCCATAATGAAAAAGACATGTTACAGGCATTTTTTAGAGAAAGAGGAAGGGGCAGATTCACGGAAGAGGCAGAGACAGAGCCAGGTGCTCTGTAGGTGTTTTCTTAGGAGAAGAGGAAGAAGAAGAGACAGCTGGAATTCAATAGCCTGGAATTCAATTGCCATAAGTGGCAATTGAATTCTCTGTGGCCCCTCTCCTTCCTCTGTGGCTATTTAAGGGTTGTCTTCCTCTGAGAAAGATATACACGATACAGAGACAAGACACAAGATAGAACTCTCCAATACAGATATACCGAGAGACAGAAGGTGAGAAAGTTGAGATACAATCCTCGGTTACGGAGCAAGCCGCAAG
>JAOTRH010000018.1:17098535-17118493 GCA_034768845.1 Heliamphora exappendiculata | reverse complement strand
GCAAAAAATTATACCTCCACACAATGATGTATATTTCAAACAAATAAGACGAATCAAGCATTTGAGAATTCTAAAATTCTATAAAAAAAGAGCACCGTTAGCGTCTTGATTGATAGTGACTGATTGGAAACACTTCGATACTTAAGTTAGCCAAAATCATAGTAAAGAATAATATAATACTTGTATGAAGATATAATTGTATATCTTTACCCACATGGTTTAGTAAGAGACTTTTTTTTATAAATAATTCTAATTATTTTTTTAATAGAAAATCTATTCATATCACATCTTTTGATGTCATCTTATCTTTTTAACGAGTTTTTTATCTCTATATATAAAGATTTTATCCCTTTAAGAAGATATAATTTTATCTTTATTAAGAAAATTTATCCTCTCCGTATATATATATATATATATAGAGAGAGAGAAACCAATTAAAAATAGTTCAAAAAATATTTGTTAGCCTATCATGTTTAAACTTAAAAGTACCTTTAAACACCCGGTATTTTCTAATAACTTAAGTAGTTAACAATACAGAATTTTAAATAATAAAATTAAATCTTTAAAATTTATTTTATGACAAGTATCAAATCATAACATTTTTTAAGTTTTTTTTTTGGAATGTCTAAAGAGTTTCATTTTTAAGAGATTTAGCTTTTTTAAAAAAAAAAAAAAAGAATAAAAAAAATTAAATTATTTGGGATAATTTTTTATAGTAGTTTTTTTAAATTTCTTATTAGAATTTTTAATATATTATTAATTTTTTCTTTAAAATTATAATATTTGAGATATTGGCATGGCGTTTTTCGTTTTTATAAGAAAGGTTAACTTTTTAAATTAAGAATATTATAGTAATTTTACTTTTAAAAAAAAGTTGAGCCTTCGTTTGAATTGAAGAGAGAGAGAGTGAAGAGAAATATTAGTTATGAAGGAAAGTGAAGTAAAATAAAAGAAAAGTGTGAGAGTTATTCCTATTCTTATTTGGTTTCACCAAAGAGAAATAAAAGTGTTATTTTTTTTTCTTATTAGTTTGATAATAATTAATAAAGAGAAAAGAGGTGTTCAATATTTATTTACTTTTGTAACTTTTTTATATTAGCTTAAATTATAATTTTTAATATAAATATAAGAGGCTAGAATTGTTATTATAAAAATAATGGTATCCATCTCTTCACCTTCCCTCCATTTTCTCCCAATTTTAAAGAAACAAAAAATCTATCATTTTTTTTCTTCACTTTCCTTCCATCTACTTTCTTTCTTTCTTTAAAAAAACTGTCCAAACAGTATTACAACTAACATTTTCCTTTCAAATCCTTTACTTCTCCTCCAAAACCTTCAATCCAAACAATTTGTAAGATTTTTGAAATGTATATAGGCTTTTTTTCTTAAAAATGATTAAAAAATTAATTAATTTTTTTAAAAAAAACCAAAGAATATGATTTAAAAACTATTAAATTTTTTTTTTTTGAAGTGATGCCAAACAGGACCATAATGTTTCCTAAAACTAAAGTGGTGCACACATGCCATCCTCCATTGAATCCACAAACTCATTGAGACATGACCGCCTACTTATCAAGAATTGTTGGCCGCAGCCACGAGCTTTCATGTGTTACAAGATGTATTGATCTCATAGGATGGATCAAGAAGCAGTGTTCGTGGAGGAAGGATCCAAATTATCTCATTTTTTTCAAAAAAAAAATGGAGGCTTTTTTATTTTTAATTTTTATGATGAATCTATTTAATAAATTGAATTATTTATATTGTTAAATTTATTGAGAATACCATTTATATAAAAAATTAAATTGTAAAAAATGGATAACCAATTATTCACATAATGAAATTCAAATCCAATTGTAAAGTTTATATTTCAAAATTATATTTGTCATCCATTTTTTGTTGAATAAATATCTTTTAAGTCATATATCTTATTATTATAATGAATTAACTGCTATTTGATCATTTCAAATGTGCAATTTTAAGAATTCAAACGAAGACAATTATTTCAAAATTATAATTTCAAAAAGTTCAACGATATCTTCAGAAGTTACCATTTTGAAAATTTTGACCATGGCTGGAACTACAATTTCACCGTCACTCGAAAATAACATCGGTGCCATTTTTAATTTTAAAAGATTTTTACAAGTTAACTTTTTGTGAAATTCTATAATAAAAGTGAAATGAGATATTATTTTACGATTTTCTAAAAATGAGACATTTATTTTATAATGGATGTGTCAATTTAAGAGTAAAATGTCTCGTGTGTTTAATATGAAAAAATGTCTTATTTGTGCAGAAAATGAGATTTTATAACTATGAATATCTCAGCTGTGCCCAAATTTTTTTTTCTTATGTTTAATTAAAAATACTTCATTTCTGCAAACAAAATAAAATGAGACAATTTTTATGTATAATTGAAAATGAGACATTTTCTAAATGTCTTATTTACGTAGAAAATGAGATATTTTTTATATATAACTAAAAAAATTTATTTATGCAAAATATAAGATATTTTATATGTATAACATTTAATGTATTATTTGGGCAAAAAAAAAGAGATATTTGCTATATGTAATTAAAATAATTCGTTTATAATAATAAACTAATACATTTTTTTACGCATAATGGGAAATGTCTAATTTTTCTATAACTGAATAAATCAAAATATTTCACCCAACGAACTCGTAAAACTTGAATCTAGTATTGATGAAAAACTTCAATTACTTCAATTTTTGTTATAGAAATGTCAAGGAGATTCGATTTCAATATTCATTCTTGCATACCTTTTTTGAAAATTACTCAAGCCGTTACCTATTTTGATGCATAAAACTTTCTTACAAACAAAAACATATAAATCTATATATGCATATACCGGCCTATTGGTTAGTAATATAAAGGTATATTTGTTTATAATAATTATAAATTTAAAATATGAAACCTTATAGAATAGTCAAAAGGTAGTGAGAACTAATTTATAAATAAGTCTACTAAATAAGTCTTCCAATTAATTGTTTCTTTTTTTCTTGCCGTAAAATACAATGTCTGTTTATTATCACTAAAATTATAAATTTATAGCTTATAATTGAAAAATGTGATTATAATTTTATAATTATAAATTTATGGATCATAGTTAAAAAGATAATATTATTATTTTAAGCATAAGTTATAAATATTTATTAAAATTATAAATTTATAACTTAAAATAATAAAATTTATATTTCTTAACTTAAAAACAAAAATTATAAGTTAAAACAAATACCCAATTCACTTGTATTGAGATTTATAGCGAATATATTAGCAATTTTGAAAAAAAATAAAATACTCATTTTAGTTATGTTAAATTGCTCATTTACCATTATTATTCTTTATTTTTTATACCAATTTTCTAAACTATCATGAACCACCAAAGTAGTCATCTATTATGCTAACAACTTCTTTCATCCTTTTGATGGTGCGATGATAGTTATTAGCAAGTCATTTCATAAATTAAATTTTAAGTCAGCTGGTTTAGAATTGACTAATAGGATATAAATTTTTTTTTGTTTTTTATTTAAATTAAATGATATTATCCTTATTTATATATATGAGGTGTTTGACAAAACTATTACTGGTAACTTATAAATTGTAGTTTGTAATAAAAATTGTGAGTGTTTAGTAAAAATTATAATTTGTAGATGAAATAAAAAAAAATAGTTATAAATTATAGTAAAAATTATAGGTGTTTAAAAAAATTTGTAATTTATAATTAAAATTAATAAAAAAAAATAAAAAAATAATAATAATAACATTTTCAAATACCCCATAATTAATTATAACGATTATAAATATCTAACATTGATAGAAAAAAGTCTTCAAAAATAGGGTATCATAGAAATTGGTATTTTCAATAGTTCTTTTTAATTTAACTTTCTGTCATTTTAATTTCTTTTTTTATCAAATAAAATATGTTTCAAATTTTTTAACCAAAAATGGAAAAAACTTGGTTACAAATCAGGACATGCCATGTTTGAAATAATTACTTATTTATTTATTTTACTTTTATTTTTAATTAAAAAATTTATCGTTTAGTTATACTATTATATTTTTTGGCTCTATTATCCGCAATGAGTTAAAAAAATAATTTTTTATCAAAAAATTAAAAAGTTCAAAAATAAAAAAATAAATCAAAATAAATTAATATATATTATTTATATTTGTCTTTAGTAAAAAAAAATTATTTAATTATATATTTTTATTTATTAATTTATATTATCGAGACGATTTTAAAAAGTCAAAAAATAAAAATTACAAAATAAATATTCCAATTTTTTCTTTTCTCTCAACGAAAAGTTAAACATGAAAGTCTTGTTTGGCAATCTGTTTTAAGTTAGGCTTATTGTCTTTATGCTTAAAGCAAAATAAATTTTAAGTCTAATTTCTTAACCTCAACTTTTTAAACATGATTTTAAGTTAAAGCCTTCTAATTTTAAGTTTCTTTACAATTCATCAAATGAATGCTTTAAAATAATTTTAATTTAACAATTTAATTTAAAATATGCTTAACTAGCCCAAAATGTGAATGGACACAAAGTAGATAATTTTAGGAGCACAAAAGAAAAAGATGTAATCATTTGGTGCTCCCTATATATTATGTGATAAGTTCATATAGTATTTTTATTTAATATAGTATTAATAATTTTACAGTAAGAATATAATAATTTATTTTTATTAAATAATTTAAAATAAAAAAATAATTTACATTATATAAATTATAATAATTTATTTATAAAGAGTATCTTACTCAGTACTATAAGAACATCTAATAATTTTCCAACAAAAAGGACAACCAGTAATTACTCTGTCAGCAAAAATAAGTTTCCTTGAAACCGGGGATCAGACTCGTAGTTAAAACACCGCTCTTTCCTTTATAATATACGGAAGACGTTTCTTATTGATAAGCGGCTAGCCCATTTTAGAAGAGAGAGAATTAGTGAAAAATTTTGGATACTTTCATAATATAATTAGTCATTGATTACTTAATACTCTTAATAAATAAAAACATATAATTTATATTAATTAAATTATTATTATCTCTTATTTATTCAACAAAAATAAAGTAATATTATATCACATAAAATATTTTTTATTATATAATTAAATAAAAATATTACATAAATAATATATTCCCAAAATATCGAATGACTCGTTGAACCAATCAAAACGGTTCCTTCAATTGTCACCCTACCACACAAAGGATGGGCATAGTGCCGTTTGGGTCATAAATTGTAAGAATTTTATTATTATTTTTCTATTTTTTTCATTTTTTAATTAATACTTTTGCCTTTTTCTGATATTCTAATGTGATAAATTAAAAAGATAAAAAAATCTTAATCAAAATTTTTTTAAAAATTATTAAATACAAAAATAAGCAATATATGATTTGATTTATTGATTTATTTTGGGTCAAAATATTTTATTTTTTCCACATGTCTAAATGAAAGAAGTAAAAAAAAAAAAAAATTTAAAAATGAAAATAATTTAATAAAAATAAAAAATAAATAAAATAGACAAATATGCAATTAAAGTAGTTCAGACAAACCATTCCCCTTCCAACTGAAGTTAACCAATCAAAACTGTTCCCTTCAATTGTCACCCCAGCCCACCAGGGCCTTCGGCCAAAGATTGAAAAAAATAATTTCAATGCGGAAAGTTGATTAAAATTTTTTTTAACACATGAAGTTTAATTATTTATAATATAAATAAATTTAATATAAAAATATATATATATATATATATATATATATAATACATATAGATAAATTTATCTATCATCTTATTTTAAGCAAAATATATAAATTTATTTGTGTTATTTATATAGATAAATTTATCTGTCTTTTTATTTATGAAATATAAATAAATTTGTCTGTATACTTTATATGTGTTTTTAAAAAGTATTGTATTCTTTATATATATAAATTTATCTGTATACTTATTTATGCAAGATTGATTTATCTCATTATTTATGCAAAACATATAAATTTATTTGTGTTTTATACGTGTTTTGAAAAGACACAGTATTCTTTATACAGATAAATTTATCTATGTATTTTATATGTGTTTTGAAAATATACAATATTCTTTATGCAGATAAATTTATCGGTATACTTATTTATTTAAGACAAATAAATTTATTTGTGTACTTTATAAATATTTTAAAAATATACAAATAAATTTATCGATTCTATAATCCAATTGGATCTCACGTATTAAAATTTGTTTATGATGAATGAATTATAAAATTGGCACACTTCAAAATTTTAAGGCTAATTTTTCGAACCCACAAAGCATGAGCACAGTGGCGTTTGGGTTATAAATTGTTAGAACCTAATTTTTTATTTTATTTTATTTATTATTTAATTAAATTTTTTGTCTTTTCCGACCGTTTAAATGTGACATTTTAAAAATAAAAATAATTAATTAAAAATAAAAAAATCACTAAATATAAAAAACAAACAATATATAATTCAACTTATTAACTTATTTAGTTTACTTTTTTCTTTTTAAACTTTTTTGTATATTTTAATCAAGGCATTTTACTTTTTTTTATTTATTTCGACCAAAATAATTAAAAATCTTTTACAATAAGCTGATTAAAAAAATGAAAATTATTTATTAAAAATAAAAATAAAATAAAGTAAACAAGTAACTAGTTATCCAAACGATTTGTTGAGACAATCATTGACCCAACCATCTTCCCCTTCCAACACCCTTCAATCCATACCCATTACATACATCTATATATATAGCTCCATCTCCATATCTTCCCCTCCCCAACCCAAATCTATCCTCATAACCTCACCCATTTGTTTCCTTCAAAACCCCCCCAAAAAGATGTCAAATCTAAAATGGGGTTTTGTGTTTGGTACATTTATTTTCATCGCCAACCTCTGCTCAGGAAGTTTTTCTGCAGACCCACCTGCCCAACAACAGTTGGATAGAATTTTAGACCTTCCTGGCCAAGCCTTCAACGTGAGCTTCTCACAATACTCTGGGTATGTCACGGTCAATGAAGAGTCTGGGAGGGCTCTGTTCTATTGGTTCGTCGAGGCTTTTGATGACCCTTCTTCCAAACCTCTGGTTCTTTGGCTCAATGGAGGTAAATGAAATCTTTCTCAAATTAGAAGAATACCCTTTTTGGTTCTTGAGAATTTGCTTTGTGGTTGTGGGTGATTTCTACTTTGGGTGGTCTATCTTGATGTTTTGATTTTTAGTTGTACTCTCTTTTTACTTTTGTCTTGTTGTGATATGAGGAAAAGTTATCATTTACATTTACTCCCTACCTTACTGCACAATAATTTGAAGAAGATGGTGTTGCACAATAAGCTATGAACTTATGGATTATGATTGAAAATATGTGATTATGTCTTCAAGCAAAAGTTACAGATGCTTGTTTTATAACTGGAAATTAACTTATAGTCTTCAGAATTTGTATTAGTTGATTTTCTAAACGGTTTACTAAACTAAGAGTGAAAAGCTCAGAAATAATTTTTAACAAATACCCTATATATTCATTTGCATGGGAGTTTATTTTCATACATGTATTTGGATTAGTATGTGTGCCTACTTGTATTTGAGTATATGTGCAAATGATTATTCCCAATACATAATTGTCAGTATGTGGAATGCATGTTTGGATGCAGGGGTGCATATCCATTAGCTTATATACAAGTCATGTGTACATAACATCTTAGTTTGGTATCATGGTATCTTTGCTGACCAAATGGATGAATTATTTTGATCGGAATTTCCTAAATTGTATTTCTATTGCTTTTATTTCTCTTTGACATTTAAGATCAATAGTATTTTTCGGCTTGCCACTGGAGCTGATATCATTATCTAACATCCGATAGCTGTCTCTTTAGGGCCTGGATGTTCATCGATTGCTTATGGAATGGCTGAGGAAATCGGACCTTTTCACATTGAGGAAGATGGGAAAACTCTTTACTTGAACCCTTACGCTTGGAATCAAGGTATATGCTCTTATATACACTATAATATAAAACAAACACCTCCCTTGGTATGAACAAGCCGACTTACACTTTTAAACCAATATAAAATATTTGTAACTTCCACAATTTAAATTCTTTTTAAATATTTGCACTCCCTCTCAGTTTTTTATCTTTTTCTATAATTTTGAAACCCTAATTCAAATTTTTGTGACGCTTCATTTTTTCTCAAAATTTCCACACTCTCTTTCTCTCCCCTCTTCCACAACTCTAATTTTAAGTATTTTATTTGATTTAAATTATTTTTTTATTCAGCACTTCTCTTGCAAGAATTTAAGGATTGCACACGTATAGTGCATGCTAGTGTGTGTGTGTGTGTATATATGCATCTATACGTGTGTTGCATATATATATATATATATATATATATATATATATGTGTGTGTGTGTGTGTGCGCGCGCGTGTGTGTACAACAGCTGCAAAAGCAGTGACTATTTTCTGTGCTCTTATGTTTCACGAGCCTGTGGAGTGGTACATGCATATGGTGAGCAGTAAGATGGTAACAGCATCAGATTAGTGCTGCTAAAGGATATCTAACAATTTCAAATTTTCCCCCAAAAGCACTTAGAATAGTGAATCTCGTCATCTAGGTCATTTCCAGCTAATTCTCATGAACATCGTTATGTACTGCAAATCCAAGCCTCAAATGGTATTTTGCGTCCAATGTTATTGTAACAACCAATGGAGGCCATTGGCTTAATAACTTGGATAAGAACCTAACAATGCGGCCCAAAATGTTTAAACCCAAATTATTAGGTGTAACCCACAAGTTTCTTTATAAAGCAGGCATAATTCTATCTTCTACCGATGTGGGATGGGGTATCACAATATTCCCCGCTTAATGATGCATGGCCTAGTTTCTTTTTCTTTGGCTAGGATGTGGATAGCAGTCTATTAGCGGATACAAAGCAACAGCCCATTAGTGTGCACAAGGTATACAATCTCAGAGCTTTTACCCCTTTTCGGAGCATCTACTCTTCTATACGTACCACCATGGAGCTCGCACGGGACCATAGTTGTCTCTGATACTATTTATAACGACCTAATTAGACTACTAACCAAATAACTTGAATAATTAAATAGACTAGCAATGTTGCTCAAAAGTTTAACTCCAAATTATTAATAGTAGCTCACGAGGTTTTTTATGTATCAAATACAATTTCTATTTTCCACCGATGTGGAATAGAGTATCACAGTTAATACCTGCATCTACATCTTAGTGTTTTAGCCAAGAATAATACAAAGCAAATTAGTATCCGGCTCTAGTTATGTGGAGATGCATTGACATGTATTTCTTCTACATTTCATTAGGCATTTTGTTTGTCAACGGTGCATTCTTGTTTTTCTATTTTGTTATTCTCCTTAGGATTCTACTTTCTACATCCCACTTGTGTCTTTCATTTTTTTTTTTTGTGTGTTACCTAAGTAGGTTGCAGAAATTACCTTGAGATATTCGTCTCAAAAAGTAAGCTTCTCTTTGTAGATGAAATGCATGAAGTATGGTTTAAAGATAATTTTCTTTAGTTCTTTCAATGGAGTAAAATTGTTTGATACTTGCCTTACAATATTTAGGAACACCAGTGTCTAATTACTTTACCATTTTGCAGTTGCCAATATACTATTTCTTGATTCCCCTGTTGGAGTTGGTTTTTCGTATTCGAACACTTCATCTGATTTGCTGAACAATGGAGATATAAGGACAGGTAGTACTTTAGCCTTTTTGTAGGGCATACTCCTGCTTCTACACATATAATGTTGGTGGTATGCCTCTGAACATTTACTTCTTGTCTGTTGCATTGCAGCTTTGGACTCGCTGGAATTTTTATTGAAGTGGTTTGAGCGTTTTCCCCAGTATAAAGGAAGGGACTTTTATATCACCGGAGAGAGTTATGCAGGTAGATGCTTATTAATACATGGTAAACAATTAAAGTCTTTGAGATGAGGCCTCTGCAGGCATCATCTGTAGTTGGGTCATAATTCGATGCATTTGGGTTCTTGTACCGCATTACTTATTTTTGTTAAATTATAGGCACATAAATAACAAGAATAGAAAATGGAAGGAAAACAACAAGAGAGAAAAAGATATTCAAATGATGAAGTAAAAGATAATGAAGACAGCAGGGACATTTGAATAAAAAAATATTCTGATGATAAAGTATAAGATGGGTCTCAATGTCTAGTCTACTTTTGGGAGAGATTTCAACTTGTGAAAATAGAAGAAAAATGTCGCAAAGATTTTCTTTTCTTCCCTTACTTTCTCTTTTGTTTGTTTGCATGTGTTTGTTTCCTACATAAAAAAAATTCTATATTTTTGTTTAATGTTATAAATCGTCATATATGTCTTGTATTTATTTTCTCCTTAAACGATTAATCCTCATTGTTTTTTTTATTTAAATTGTTTTCCAAGTTTAGGACACTATGTTCCCCAGCTAAGCCAAGCCATTGTATGGTACAACTCAGCAAAAAAGGAGAAAACAATAAATTTGACGGGATACATGGTATGGACGTTTCCAGAAAAAAATTACATTAGTTTGTCCTTATACAACTAAAAGAACTATTACTTACGTGTAATGCAGGTTGGAAATGCTTTAACAGATGATTATCATGACCATTTGGGACTTTTTGAGTTTATGTGGTCAGCTGGTTTGATTTCTGACCAGACATACAAGCAGCTGAATCTTTTATGCGACTTCCAGCCATTTATACACTCCTCAGAGCAGTGTGATAAGGCTATGGATATTGCTAGCAGTGAACTTGGAGATATTGATCCATATAGCATTTTCACTCCTCCGTGCACTGCAAATTCTAGCTCATCAAGTCAGCTATTGAAGAGATGGCGTGTACGTATATGGACATACTGACCGTACCAATTAATTTAGTTGGTAGAACATTTCCTCCTATTATAAATTGGGAATGGATATTTTTTTCACATAATATTGGGGTGTTTGGAAAATCATTATGTTAGACTAGTTGGTTCAAACAAAGTTTGGACAGCCCTTCTTGGCATCAACTATTTCAAAATTAATTCATATGGGGGTATTTGGTGTAGCTGAAAGTATGGACTTGTAGATTAAAGTTGAAAATATGTGATTATGACTTAAATAAAGTATGAACTTGTAGATTATAGTTAAAAATACGTGATTATGACTTAAAGCTAAAGTTATACAAATTTGTTAAAGTTGTTAAGTTATAGTTTCAAGTAGTAGAATTTGTGTTTGATGATTTAAAACCATAAGGTATATGCAAAAAGTTACAAGTACACCTGGCTGAATTTTCCTAACTTTTAGCTGAACTATAAGCTAAAAGCTAAAAACTAAGATGAGTTTTATTTATTTATTTTGGCGAAAAGTTTCTAATAAAAGTTTGCCAGATAGGTAGGTGTTTGGTGGCATGAGGCAGAGTTTGCAGTTGTTCTGTCAATTTTGTAGTTTTCCAAAATGTTCCCATAGGTGGTTACAAAAATGACCTGGTTGAGAAAGTACGATACGTTGGTCTATTAGTTCCGGAGGAAGGTAACTTCTCTATCTCTCTGGGTGTCAGGGAATGAGGATTAGTGAAATAACATTAGTTTTTAATGGAACAAAGCAAGTAGGAAAGATCTGAAATTCTATTATGTACAAGTTCATAGCCTAAATGTTTTTCTTCCCTGGTGAGAGTCCTGAACTTGCCTTATGGTCTGCTACTTGAATTATCTATTTAACAGTGTCATGAATTTTTAAATGATAGTTCTCTCTCCCTCTACGAAAAGTAATAAATACTAACTAGTCATAAACTGGGGTGTTATATTTCGAATGAACTTACAAAACCTGTGGTTTATAAAAGCTTCTTTCAGGTTCTCTAGTGGTTTTCCTATTTCATTCCCTTTTTTTTATTCAGCAGCTGGTTCCTGCAAGACAGAATTATTATTATGTGACGAGATAGACTTCTAGGTATAATTTATTTTTGGGAAGCAGCTTTATTGCAAAGCACCCCACCGGACTTCTGATACTTGGGTAAGGGTATCCATATGGGATATGCATACAAGGTGTTTAGTTGGACATGCAGACATAAACTATGCATAGGGCTGTATAACATGCTTTTTATTGGTTTGAAAATAGCTTTTTCCCTTACAATAAAAAGAAATTTGCCTCCGGCCGTATTCTTGTGTCCTTGGACATTGAGTATGACACATGCTCACATTGACACTACTAACCTAGCTCTATTGCAATGGAACCATGGTGAGTATAGAATGTGTGCAAAAAGAATGGTTAAAACACATAGAAGCAAAAATAATGATAAAATATAGTTGTTAACCATACTTTACTTTGACCAAGCTTCTTGGAATATGCCATCTGCCCCTCTTATGGCATTGTAGTTAGTTTGGGGATTAAGGAGTAAAAGAGTGGGTAGCAGAGTTGCTTGTTCAATTCTTTCACTTAATATTTTAAATTTAGGCCCCTTATCAATAAGAGAGGAGAGGTTTAGTGGGAGATGAGACTTACTGGCCTTGTGACAAGCCAGTTGACAAGTTCTCTCTCTCTCTCTCTCTCTCTCTCTCTCTCTCTCAGTTTCAGAATAAATTTTTTTAGCTCTGTGCAGAATCCAAGTAATTGATGGTTGTCATAATTTGAAGATTCAATCCACTGCATCAATCACTGGAATTAAGGGTTTATGATTTTAAGCGTAATAACTTGAGCTTGTATGCATTTTCTCTGTTCTCCACAACATGAACTTAAGCTTCCATTAAAATTCTGTTTTCTTTTTTTCTTTTTTCCCAGTAGAAGATTTCTCTGAATGCAACTGAAGTTTTTGACATTTTTAATGAAATATAATTTCATCTGATAGATGGTTGGCCATTTTGGCCGGACATACGATCCATGCACTGAGAAGCATTCAGTTGTGTACTTCAATCAACCAGAGGTTCAGAAGGCGCTTCATGTTCACCCCGGAAGCGCACCATCTAAGTGGGATACCTGCAGGTAGATCTTCTTGATGATGTAAATTGTTGATCTCATTACCGACTTAGGTTTGCAAATGAACCAGTTTTGAGGACAACTTGGTGGTGTTGCATATACAGTAGCCATCCCAATCGACCTGGATCTCATGTAGAGATGTGTGCATGTTATTTGATCCTAACAAATATATTATGTTGATAGAACTTTGACTATGCAATGAAGTTGCTATTCGGGTTGCATATTCCGTGTCCATTGCATGGTATGTAATTTTGTATTGTATTTCTATCTAGTACTCAGTATAAGATTCTCTTTTATTTTGCAGTGATGTTGTAAATCTTAACTGGAAGGATTCCCCTATTTCGGTTCTCAACATCTACCACGAGCTTATCCATTCAGGACTTCGTATTTGGATATTCAGGTGCTTTTCAATAGTCAACACATCTTTTAATGAGTTTACGAATATGTGGGTGATTTCCCTTGTTATTTGCAGTCGCATTTTGTTAATTCTAATGTTTAACTCATATTTTCTTGATCATCAACTAAATTACTGTTATAGAAGCAAGGTTGCGCCACAAAACCAGTTTGAATCTGTTATCAGCGCCAGTGCTAGTTAATAAATCAATCTCCAGTATTTCAGTTCATAAATCAATCTCCAGTATTTCGTTGCATGGTTTTTGTCGGTGTTTTATTTTATATTTTTTTGTTTTTTCATTGTCTAATCATTTTACCTTTGCTAATTCGCTTGAGATGTTTTAAGTAGAGGACATTAGTGCTCTATAGGAGGTCATTGGTGCAGTTTGGGTAATCCAAGGGGGGATGGTATCCTCTGTCCTGAAATATCCCTCCTCTGTCCTGAAATATCCCTCTAACCCAATGTACCGTAAGCCATTGGATCATTAAAAATCTCAAGACATGATCCAATGGTTTACAGTCCATTAGGATTGAGGGATATGAATATTTTGGAACAGAGAATCTCAATCTAGCAAGGGTGTGCATACATAGAAAACTGTTGTGGATTTCAAGTCAAAACACGACTTAATCCAACCCACAAGTCCTGTTGGTTTAAAACGTAAACAAGCCACAAATGAACACTAAACAGGAACGAGAACAAAAACAACCAAAGATGGCACGCCACAAGATTTTACATGGTTCGGCAATGGTGCCTACATCCACGGACTTACACTCGTATTATTAATCTGAGGATTACAAGAGAAGACAGGTTCTTGAGAGGGAGAGAGCTTCAGAAATTACAAAAGAAAAGAAACACACTCAGTTACCGTTGCTGTAAACCCTAACAGCTTAAAACATAACAGGCGCCCTCGGATAGACCGCTCGAGCGGTCTATCAGGCGGTGTATCGGGCGGTCTTATACCACCTTCGGTTTCTTCAACTGCAGACACCACCGCTCGAGCGGTGAAAAGACCGCTCAAGCGGTCAACCCAAAAACAGGGTTTTTGCTTCACTCTCAACAATTCTCCCCTTGAAGTAAAAACCACTCAAATCCTTGTGCAAACCTGAAATCCCAAATCCCGTGTGAGTCAACCCCTTTGTCTTCTAAGCTTGAAGACCAACAGAAGCTGAACTGTCTCTCAGTTTCTCCACTGTCACTACCTTTGTGAACATATCTGCAGGATTTTCACTCGTATAAATCTTCTCTAGATTAAACTGCCCCTCTTCCAGTTGAGACCGAATAAAATAATACTTTATATCCATATGCTTGGTCCTTGAATGAAATGCCGAGTTCTTTGCCAAATGTATAGCACTCTGACTGTCGCTGTACAACTGACACTTGTCCTGACCTCTTCCCAGTTCTTTCAAGAAACCCTTTAGCTAAATCAGCTCTTTACATGCTTCAGTGGCTGCGATATATTCTACCTCGGTGGTAGAGATTGTCATTATCTTTTGTAATCTGGAAACCTAGCTTACCGCTGCACTACCCAAGGTAAACACATACCCTGTCGTACTCTTCCTGCTGTCAATGTCCCCAGTTAGGTCTGAATCCACGAATCCTTTCAGTTGAATTCCCGAGCCCTCGTAATACAGAGCATATCCCGTGGTGCCTCTGAGATACCTCAGAATCCACTTCACTGCTTCCCAGTGTTCCTTGCCCGGATTTGACATGAATTTGCTCACAACTCCCACTGCATGGGCAATGTCTGGCCTCGTGTAAGTCATGGCATACATCAAGCTACTTACGGCTGACGCGTACGGTACCTTTGCCATGTAGTTCCTATCTTCATCTGTGACAGTTCCCTGTTCCTTTGAAAGTCTAAAGTGACTTCCCAAAGGTGTGCTAATGGGCTTAGCACCTTCCATGTTGAACCGCTGCAGGACCTTTTCAACATACTCCGACTGCAAAAGTCTTAACTTTTGACTCTTTCTGTCCCTATTGATCCTCATCCCGAGTATCCGTTTGGCTTCTCCCAAATCCTTTATAGCAAATTCCTGGGACAGTTGTGCCTTGAGATTTATAATCTCATCCGTATTGGAGCCTGCAATCAGCATGTCATCAACGTACAGTAAGAGAATTACATACGAGCTGGCAAACCTCTTGATGTAACAGCAATGATCACCATGGCATCTGATGAACCTTGTATCTGCCATGAAGCTGTCAAACCGCTTATACCATTGCCTAGGTGCTTGCTTTAATCTGTACAAGCTTTTCTTCAGCCTGCACACCATGTCCTCCTTCCCTTTAACTGAATATCCCTGTGGCTGCCGCATATAGATCTCTTCCTCTAGATCACCGTGGAGAAAAACTGTCTTGACATCTAGCTGCTCCAGATGCAAGTCTTCTGTAGCCATTATACTCAGAACTGTCCTGATGGTGGATATTTTCACAACTGGTGAAAAAATCTCTGTGTAGTTAATTCCCGGCTTCTGCTGAAAACCTTTGACCACCAGCCTCGCCTTATATCGCCTGCTACCATCAGCTTCTTCTTTCAGCCTGTAAACCCACTTGTTCTGCAATGCTGACTTATCCTTGGGTAACTGAACCAAATCCCAATTCCTGTTAGATGAAAGAGATTGCATCTCTTCATCCATTGCACGCTCCCACTCGCCATTTGCCTCTGTCTGCAAAGCTTCTTCAAAGCATTCCGGCTCACCACTGTCTGTCAACAGCAGGTAGTGCAATGAAGGTGAATATCTGACTGTAGGTCTGCTTACTCTGTAGACCTCCTGATTATGGTAGTCTGTGGCTCTGCCTGTGAAGTTGGTTGTTTATTCACATTCCGGGGTTCCAAGACTTTGCTAGATGATCCTTTAAACTCAGCATAGTCTGACTAGTCTACTGTCTCATCCTTCTGATCCTGTCTATTTTTATACAAAACTGACTCATTGAAAACAACATCCATACTCCTCACAACTTTCCTGCTTTCTGGATCCCACAGCCTATAACCATAGCTGTCTGTCCCATACCCGACAAACACACATTTTCGAGACTTGGGGTCTAGCTTTCCTTATTTTCTGCCTCAACATGCACATAAGTTATACAACAAAAAATGCATAAGTGAGAAATCTTTACCTCTTTCCCGGTCCAAGTTTCTTCTGGCAAACCACAATTTAGTGCAACTGAAGGCCCCCTGTTAATCAAGTATGCTGCTGTGTTCACTGCGTCCGCCCAGAACTGCTTTGGCAACCCAGCATGTAGCCTCATACTCCGGGTACGCTCCATGATCGTCCTGCTCATGCGTTCTGCCACTCTGTTTTGTCTCGGTTTCATCGGAACAGTTTTCAGTCTCCTAATTCCGTTAGCTGCACAGTAATCTTCGAATTCTCTACTGCAGGACTCGCCGCCGTTATTAGATTTCAGACACTTCAATTTCAGACCTGTCTCATTTTCAACGAATGCCTTCCAGTTCTTGAAAATTCCAAACACGCCTGATTTATTCTTACAAAAGTAAACCCATAATTTTCTCGTAGCATCATCAATGAAGGTTATAAAATACCTCGAGCCACCGATAGAGGGTACCTGAATGGGACCACATACATCTGTATGCACCACCTCCAGTTTTTCTGATTTTGGAGTCCTCGCCTGCTTTGTAAAGTTGGCCTTTTTCTGCTTTCTGAAGACGCAGTCTTCACAGAATTCCAAATTCACTGATTCAATACCCGGTAGCTTCCCTTTCTGTGCTAGAGCTCTCATCCCCTTCTCACTCATGTGACCGAGACGCCTATGCCACGTGGTAGTGTCTCCTTTTGATGCCGCCACTGTTATGCTGCTGTAAGAACCCGAAGATACATATAGTGTACTCTCCTTTTTTCCTCGGGCCAAAACCAATGACCCTTTAGTCATCTTCCAGAAGCCTCCCCCAAATGTCGTCACAATTCCAGATTTTGACAATTGGCCTACTGAGATCAAATTCCTCGTTAGACTTGGCACGTGTCTAACATCCTTCAGTTTCAGTACTGTACCGTTGGCATGTGTGATCTGTACTTCACCCTTCCCAACTATACTGCAAGCTTCGCCGTCTCCTAAATAAAATTTTCCAACATTTTCCTTCACATACCCGTAAAGAATATCCATGCGAGGAGTGGTATGGAATGACGCTCCCGAGTCAACAATCCATGACTCAGTTCTACAGTCTAATGCACAAATCAAAGCATCTGTATTTTCCTCATCAGAAACATTAACAGTAGCCTTACCACCTTGATTTGTGTCGTCGCGCTGCTTCCTCGGAGCTTTACAGTCTCTTTTAAGATGACCTTTCTGTCCACAGTTCCAACATCCAGCTGACTTCTTCCGAGTATGCGATTTGCCCCGTGATTTGGATGTGATTTTCTCGGCCCTTCTGATTCTTCCTATCTGTCTTTCTTCCTCTACCATCAGCGTTTAACACTGACCCTGATGATGATCCTTCACCCGCTGTTCTGCGGCGTGATTCCTCTCCAAATATAAAACCTGCAACCTCCTCCAACTTCAACTTGGACGAGGAGTTGCTGACTGCGATAACCAGGCCACTCCAGCTTTCTGGTAAACTGGACAGGAGAGCCAGGGCTCTGACCTCATCATCAAAATTGATCCCAACTGACTCCAATTGGTTTACAATTGAGTTGAACTCGTTGAGATGCTCTGCTATAATGGCATTGTCCACCATCCTCAGATTGAATAGCCTCTTCATCAAGTATAGCTTATTTGATGCTGAGGGCTGATCATACATCTTTTCCAACGCCGCCAGTAATCCTGCCGTCGTCTTCTCTTTCGCGATATTGGAGATCACTGACGGTGCGAGATTGAGTCGCACGGTCCTCAAATCCCTTCGATCCAATATCTCCCACTCGGTCTGTGTCATCTTCTCCGGCTTTTCCCTAAACAGTGGTTGAAATAGGCCATTCTGATACAGAACGTCTTCGATCTGCGTCCTCCAAAGGGCAAAGTTCGAACGGTTGAACTTTTCGATCTTGGTCTTACTGCCGTCTACCATGTCGTGTTCTATAACCTCCGAACCTTGCTCTGATACCAGTTGTTGTAGATTTCAAGTCAAAACACGACTTAATCCAACCCACAAGTCCCCTTGGTTTAGAACGTAAACAAGCCATAAACGAACACTAAACAGGAATAAGAACAAAAACAACCAAAGATGGCACACCACAAGATTTTACGTGGTTCGGTAATGGTGCCTACATCCACGGACTCACACTCATATTATTAATCTGATGATTACAAGAGAAGACAAGTTTTTGAGAGGGAGAGAGCTTCAGAAATCACAGAAGAAAAGAAACACACTCAGTAACCGCTGCTGTAAACCCTAGCAGCTTAAAACAAAACAGGCACCCTCGGATAGACCGCTCGAGCAGTCTATCAGGCGGTGTATTGGGCGGTCTTATACCACCCTCGGCTTCCTCAACTGCAGACACCACCTCTCGAGCGGTGAAAAGACCGCTCAAGCGATCAACCCAAAAACAGGGTTTTTGCTTCACTCTCAACAAAAACATGGCATACTTGAGATAGGACTTTGGATTGATGAGCAGCAAGCATACATAAAAGAAAAGCTTGTGGAAGAGCATTAATGAAATCCTGGATAACTATCTAAACTAAAGAGAAAATAGTTGGTGAGGTAATTTGGCTATTAGCCTTGCATCCACAGCACATACTAGGTTTTCAGTATTTTTCTTGAACTACAGTACAATGATGACTGCCACAATCCTAGAAACAGAGGAATAGTTGATTGTGTCCTTGTCTCTCTTGTAAATTTGCTCGTTAATTAAATACAGCAGACATAAAACACTTGTCTCCAACAGTGCCCTTAAAAATGATAGTATGGATCGTAGCAAATGCTCATCTTGCTTGAGATTGTGATGTTTGCACTCTTTCTATACGGAAATAACAAATAAATGAAAAAGCATCAATTTGTTCAATCTGCAAATAGATTAATGAAATGGAGATTAGCCGTCTGTACGTGAGACTGTTTCCAAAGGTGTACAAAAATAACTGTTGCAAAATGGTGTTCATATTCTCTTTGACATGTAACAAAAGAGTGAGGAAAGAAAGAACTGAAAGAACTAAAAAGTAAATCGAGCTGTCTTGTGGGTATCATCTATAGTGAAGACTCATTCAGAGGGACAATTTATTTGTTTCAGCGGCTGTAAGCAAGTTTATAGAGTATTGATCTTATTTTCATTCTTTTCTTTTTATAACAGTGGCGATACAGATTCTGTAATCCCGGTTACATCTACCCGGTACAGCATAAATGCTCTCAGGCTTCCAACTGTTACCCCTTGGCATGCTTGGTACGATGACGGGCAGGTAATACAATTCCTACAAAAAAAATTTCCCTCTTATATTTTTGAAAAGGAAGAAAATTGGCGTCAAATAGTTTGTTTCCTGGACTAGTATAAAATTTCAAGAAAAAAAAGAGAAGGAAAAAAACTTGCCCTGTCAAGTTTAAGGTATATCAGACCTTGGCTTACTCCAAGTGGTCTATCCCCTTGATTTTCAAGGGTGAAGTCATTGGTTCGAGCCGATGGAGCAACATTGAC
>JAOTRH010000018.1:17078908-17089971 GCA_034768845.1 Heliamphora exappendiculata | reverse complement strand
TTTTTTATATTTTGTATATTTAGTTATATTAATTCATCAACTATTATTTTTTATTTATTATATTATTTATAAATTTTATTAATGTTACTCTTTTAAATTTTAAAACTAATACCCGAAATATTCCCATACCCGCCCCATTCCCCGCTACTTTCCTGATATTTTTTTCCATCCCTGCTCCGATCAAATAGGGGACGGGGATGAGGGAACTAATCCCTATCCCAGCCTCGCCCCGTTGCCATTCCTACCGATACTTGCCAATTAAATTTAATTACTGATAATTTAATTTAATCGGTATCTTTAAAATTCTGTAAGCTCTTCCGCTTAACTTATTTGATTGTTAGATAATTAAATTTACCTGCAGGGTTTAGTCTAGTAAAAACTTATAAGCTTTCTTAAGGGGTATCGTCAATCCCGAACAATCGAGACGTAGATTACGTCAATAATTAATAGTCACCATATAATTAATACCGCTATCCAATTCACTGGGACTATTGACCCATAAAAGATCGCACCATCTAATGAATTAAAACAACGATTATTAAATATACATAAATAATAATTATTTCGAAATTAAGAGTACAAGCACTTTTAATAACTATGGGGTGTAAATTAATTTATATAACCAGTATAAAATTAATTATCCCAATGTGGTCTTATTCAATACATACAAAGTGTACTAACACAATAAGTCGAAACAATAAACGACTCTATTATCTGTTTTCCGTAACTAAGACAGACATACTGAAACTCTATATTACAGTCGTATCGATGGTTTGTCCAGTTCCATCTAAATTGTGAACAACAAACTTATATTATGCAAGAACCTATAATCTAGTCTTCTGTGTACAAGTTGTACTTTACACACCAGATTAAATATTATACAGAATAAATGATATCCACGCATAATATTTAAAGAAATGATATTGCATATATTGTTCATTAAGATTATCAGAAAATAAAAAAATAATTTTATTAAAATAAAATTAAATACTAAAATTATATAAAATTCATGATTTTTAGTACACAATCTTTGCAATCACCTCTATTCTTGTGGAACCTTTCTTTAACTAAATATGTTAAGTGCTATTTAAACTAGTGAATGTTTGATAAATTTACTACGGGTCGTTGATTTAGCTGAATTATGTGATGAGTTAGATTAGTGGGATTTTCTAGAGTTTGCATCTGGGCCTCGGCTCACAGCGTTATGCCACAGGTAAGGAGGTGAAATTTCAAAATCAAGAAGGTTTTGCTGAACAAGAAAACTAGCAGGAGTAATAGGATTTTGGAGCCACCTGAAGAAAGATAAAATTTTATTCTTTTATCGCTTTTGTGTTGTAATTTCAGTTAATTTTCTGTCTCTCCCTTAAAGCATTCTGATGGATGACTGTAATATTTATCTATTTTGTGGGTGACGTTGAGAGAATTTTATGCTGATGAATGTAGTACTTTACAACTAAGTATGAATGAATGCGTTTGCATAACCTGTACTATATATGTATGTATGTATATATGTATGCATGTATGTATGTTCTAACATACCCAGAAGTCGGGGCGTTATAGTACATCTCGATTCATATTTGATTTGAACCATCATTACTGCGATCGAATGACTAAGCCAATAACCAAAGTGTTGGAATATGTGAATTTATTGGCCATTGAATTTCAGAATTCAATAATTCAATTGCAATTGAATTGGCCATTCAATTAGCAATTGATTCTAGGAAATCAATACCATTCATGGCTATTGATTTTTCTGTAATTCCCACCATGATGGAAGGCCTATTTATGCTGTCATCTTTCAGTATTCAGAGGCAAGAAGGAAAGAAGAAAGAGGCAGAGGTAAAAAGAGACAGAACATAGGAAAACAGATAGTAGAGGTGAGAAAGGAGAGATACAACTCAGAGTATATTGCAAGCTGTAAGAGAGAGAAAGATAGACGGAATACGTTTGTAGCCGATCCTTAGTGGTGTTCTAACGATCGTGTAACCGTTTTATCCTGGAAGAGTGACGCCGGTGGAAAATCTACAACACCCTCGGTAGGCGGTGAATCATTCTTAAGAAAACCGTGTTTGCAGGACTCGATTTGTAAATTCTATTCCTGTTATTTCTGTTATTTTATTTTCCTGTAATTTCATATTATTGTAATTGTTGAAAGTTAATAAAGATGTATTTTTTGGATCACCGAGCATGTATATATTTTATTTTGGCGTTGTTTTGTCTCCCACCACAAAGCTCTAATGCCAATTATTGGGATTTTAGGACACAAATCCCCAAAATACGACTGGTTGGATAGAAAATAATCCCGTAGGGTATGATCTATACAAACAAGATAAAGATAAAATAAGAACACAAATATACGTGGTTCGGTTGACAGTCGATTTCTACGGAAGAAGAAACAATTCACTATTTAACAATATGGAATACAAGTTTCACTCTCAACCTCACAATCTCTATGTATAGTCTCAATTTATGCTTCTCACAATCTCTTTCTACACTCTTTCTAGCCTCTCAATTGATACTCTCAAGTGTATAGACATTCTAGGATTTCTAGAGACATAAAAACCTTTATATATCATACAAACTAGGTAAAAACCTCAACACTAACGGCTCAAAAAAAAAATCACAACCCCGCATTGATCGCTTGATCAGTCACAACCTCTTTTTCGCTCGAGCGGTCACAACATCTTATCGGTTTCTCTACAATCTGCAAAGGTTTTGTGACTGGTTTTTTTTCTCTTTTCACTATTCTAATGTTGTCCGAATATCCTACTGAATTTAAATATCAAAACTTGAGACACCAACCTAATACCAATAAACTTTAAAAGTTAAAAGTTTATTTTATTAGACCTAATGTTCTTTAAAATGTTAATTACACATCTTACCCGAGTATTCCCTTTAAAATGATACAAATGGTACTTATTTTGGGAACTACACTTATCTTGTGTTTAGACTAATTTTTTTAATAAATTTTTTAATTTTTTTTAAATTTTTTTTTTAACTTTTTAATTTTCTTATAAAAAATTTAATATAAAAATAAATTAAAAAAACTAATTAAAATCATACAAGTAAACTTTATAAAAAAATTTTAAACAAAAAATCTCCTAAAAAAAGTAAAACCAGACATAGGCTTAATTGAAAAATAGCGAACCTTATCCGTCTTCACTTTGGAAACGCGTCCCCTCCCCTGTTACTCGCCTCACAACTATGGCCGTCGCCTCCAAGCTCGCCTCCCTCCACTTCTCCATCCCAAATCCTAACCGTAAATTACCATTTCGGAACCCCAAACCAACTCTTTCTCATTCCAAACCCCTCAGCATCCGATGCGCGAAAAAGTTCCAAAGAACCGGAAAGTTGAGGTATCCATCTGAGAAGAAGCGGCTCAAATCCAAACAACAAACCCAACTCGATGTCGCCAAAAAACTTGAAGGGTTTTGGAGGCTATCTAAGCTTGGAGTTTCAGTCCACAGAGACCCTGGAAAAGATTTTCTTGGCGTTTCTGACGCCTTGCTTGAAGAAATTGCCAAAGTTCTCGAATTCCCGGTAATTCGTAGTGTTCCACCCTCCGTTTGGTTGCCCAGAATGCTTAGGAAATGGAAAAAGAAAACTGGATTTGGAGTTTTTTAGTTTTTATTACAAACTTAAAACTTAACTCTTGAAATACAAGGGGATGGTGATAAAAGTGGGGTTTATATGCAGATGGAAAATCCTTCATTTAATTGTTGTGGGGCATGATTGTAACCATAGACGGAAAGGGGGGTGGGCGGCCGCCACCTCCGGAAAATTTTAAAAAAACTCAGCTATTATACTTACTATTATAATAGTATTGGGTTAAAATATTTCAATATTATATAAGTTTGCCTCCTAAATTTTTTTTTTTAAATTAATATATTCTTTCTTAAGAATATATAAAAATAATTTACCTCTCTTAAATTAAAATCTTGCCATCCGTTTCTAATTGTAACAAAACAATTTATCTCTCTTCAATTAAAATCTTGCGTCCGTTGCTAATTGTAACATAGGCTTTGCACCCGATGTCTCAGCACCTCGAATTGGTTGTGTTCAATCCCATACTTGATATGGTGGCTGCTCTGATGCCCAATTTTACAAAATCTTGTGTAGAACTTAGTGGTTTATATACACACGAAAAGTCCATTATTTGACAGTCGCAACACGTTTTTTTTTCCTAATGTAGGACTGATTGCACAGAGATTCAAATTTTCATTTTCTTCGATTTCCCCTTGGTTACTCTGCATCGAAAAAGAATCTTTACTTTCCAAAATTTGGCTCAATTTGGTTCCTCGTTCAATTCTTTTGAAGTTGTTGAATCCCCTTCCTCGTTCGAGGATCACCTCCTTTCTTCCACTCCGTCCCGAAGACCTGGATTTGTTTTGTTACCGTGTTATGGAAATTTAACTTCTCTTCTTAAACTTGCCAGGTTTCTTCTATGCTGCCACCAGAAGCATTCTCGGTCATTCGGAAATCTTTTGATGCAAGGAAGGTTAGTCCAATGGGAAGACATGTTGTTTTGTTTGTTGTCTTCTAAATATGTTGGCTTGGATAGAGTAGTAGATACTTATTCAATTACTTTAAGGATACAGACGTTCACACTTTCTTCCATTAGTTTAGCTGCAAATGCCAATTGCTGTTGAAAATATTTTACATTGCAGGGGGTTCCTTAACCAAAATGTAGCCAACCTTTAATAGCAGTGTGTCCCTCTTTTATCCCTCATGGAGCAAATTATTATTTGCGAACGTCCTTATCACTCTATTCATTATTCATTTTTAACCCCCCAAAAAATCAATATGTATGACATCCCTAGTCATTCCACTTTTTAGGATTTTTTCTATGCTATGAAGTTACCAATATTGTACAAATGTATGATGTGAAAGGAAAATCATTAGATTTCTTTTTTCTTTTTTCTTCCCTATTCATTTTCAAACTGGCAGTTTATTTATGATACCTTTACAACAACATTGGAAACTCCTTGTATTTATGTAAATTTGCTTTCCTTTATCTTTTTTGTAGTTGGTGAAGGAGCCCAAATTTGTATATATTGTAGACATGGATGTCAGTAAACTCTTGGATCTAGAACCTCGTACTTGGGACTTCATTTCTCGGTTGGAACCCAAAGTTGGGCTAATAGAGCATATGCCCCATGAGAGAGTTTATGGTGATATAATTAGCATAATACATGATTACAAAAGGATTTATGATGTTGCAGTCTCCAAAGAAGGTGGGCATATTCAATTGGGTGAATCAAACAAGTGCCCTGCTATGAAAAAACCAAGAGTGGTAGTTGTTGGTTGTGGTCCATCAGGGTTGTTTGCGACTCTAGTGCTTGCAGAACTTGGTGCAGATGTTACAATAATAGAAAGAGGTCAAGCGGTTGAACAGAGAGGGCGTGATATTGGAGCTCTGGTAGTCCGGCAAATTTTACATTGTGAAAGCAATTTTTGCTTTGGGGAGGTCATATCTTGATTCTCTTTGTAATTATTAAATGTTGCTTTGTTTCTAATTCTATATTATATTGCAGCATTGTTCATGACTAGGTACTATTATCTCTTATGAAATCGAAAACTGAACATGGCCACACATATGATGTACATATTTCTTGTGACTACATATGGCACTCGATGAATTTATAATGAAATATGTTAACTAGCAGTTTTCATTATTATTTATCAACTAACCTATAAATATATAGAGTGCATTTGAAAGCCAGAAGTCTGTAAGTTAAACAAACAAAGCGAGGAGTCTGGCATCTAGAGGACATGCAAGCTTTCCTCCACTTATAAACATATTAAAGATTTGACAATTCAAATGATTTTAGCCGAGATTGTAATTAAACAAGTTTAACATTCTGTTCAAATGAAAAGTTTGAAGAATAATTGGAAGTTGTCAAACTAGGCCAATAGAGAACTTCTATTCAAAATTCTTGATACAGTTTGACATGATTTTTTCTTGATTTCTCTAAACTGAGAGAAACTAAACTTGACTTAAAAAGCAGAGATCCCTGCTCTACTTGATGGTCTTCTGGATACCTCCTTCAGGATATTCCATCACTTTGTGGACAAGGATGACTTTGAGGTGTGAAACTTCAAATAAGTTTCGGTGAATTTTAAAAAGCTAAGGTTTATTTTTGTTGAATTTGGTACAAGTTAAGGTTTTTTACATAGTCCCCCGAAGCTGAAGCGGGGAAGGGAGCAGGAGCCGGAGCGGTGGAGTGAGGGCACATAGAAGATTCTATGGGTGGGAGTTCTTATGGAAACGCTTATATATTATATTAGATATATATTAATTATTTAATATATCAATATATTGTTAGATCTTTTTTTTTCTTTGTGCTAAACTACTATTTTATGTTAAAATACGAATAAACATTACGTAACTACGAAGTACTACGAAAAATTTGAGTTTTTTTTTTTTTAGTTCTCTACAATCGGATGGCTACTCAGATTTTTTTGTTGCTGTGTATTTTTTCTTGGCTTTGGGATTTGGACATTTGAGAGGTTCGATCCCAGTTGGGAGTGAGATTCTTTCTTGTTGGGAGTGAGGCTCTAACAAAATTTTTGCTTGAAACTCTAATTCAAGGTTCTAACGTGGATGTCACCCACAGTAGCAGGTTTTGTTGGATCCCTAGATCTTTTGACAAGAGAGAGCTAGTAATTGATTAAACCGAAGCAACTTCGTTAGTCCCTTTTAGAGGACGCATTTACCGTGAAGAGGGATTATGGTTAACTTATATGGACTGATGATTTCTCTCACTTGTTACTGTTGTCTTGTGTTTTTTTCTTTATCTTCTTTATGGTGAAGAATTTGTAACTTTCTCCGTGTGTGTGTGTGCTTGTTTTGTTCTCTATTTGTATTTTATTTGTGTCGATTAGGGTCAAGTCATGTGCTTACTACCCCCTGTTCGCTTGGGCATTTTGTATGCTTTTGAAATTTCATTTCCAATAGTAGGGGCCTTATATGTTTAGATTAGTTGAGTCATGGGCACGTTATGTAGTTAAAAGATTCAAGTTAAAATGAGATTGAAAGAAACACATGCTTGATAAAAAGGTAAAACATTCATCAATGCTAATGTAGTTTGTTTTCGTGCAGCTTTCATTTTAGTTGGTTTGACCTTAGTTGAGATCATGACCTTGGGTAATTTAGTTTTGGATTATACTATAGATTAACTACTTTTGAACCCATAGACTTGGTTTTTGGGCATGGGCTTTGTGTATTTGAACTAGAAGTACGGACCTATTTTTAAGTTCGTTTGAATTCAAGGCTCACTGTTCGAATGCACATGAGTATTCATCCAGAAACTCTACAATTCGAATGCATGCATCTTTTTATTGTCGTATTTGCTCTCATTTTCCAGTATGTTTACCGTTTGAGCGGGATGCTGTTATGTTCAAACGCTTGGATGTTGGTGCATTAAATGTTTAATGTATTTGGACTAGAATTCTTTGGATTTTGGTTCCTTTGTTCCTTTAGTTTTCCCTTTCTTGTATGTATGTGCATTGACTTCATTGCTAGAGTTAAGTAGCATTCTTGTGCTTACATTGAGCATTCGAGAGACTAGACAAAGCTTTCTATTATCGAGATCATGTACTCTTACTTTGCAGAGTTTTTCGTGATCATTGTGGTTTGTTATAGTAAGTGCGAGATGTTGGAAATAATATATTTTAAGAAATTAAGATCTCATTGATTATGCTTTGATTACTAAAATCAACATATTAGGAAGTTATGATTTTATTGATTGTGATTTAATTTGCAAGTTATTTTCTTCTTTTTCTGTAATATTTCTTTATCAATATAAATAGATACCTATACCTCTTTGAAGGTAAGTCAAAATTATTGAATTATGTTATTCTACTTAGTATCAGAGTAAAAACATGAAGAAAATAAGAAAAAAATAAAAAATTGTCTAGAAACCCTAATCGCCATCACTGCTTTTCCTAACCTTTGTTGCCGTTATTCTTTCACTGGTACCGTGAATCTGTCGCTGGTATACCGTTAACGTCGAAGTCTTTGCCACCGCCGTTGGTTTTCCCTCACCACCACCACTGCTGCTGGTCTTTGTTTACTTATGCTAGTCTTTTTTTTTCTTCATAGTCGTCGTTGTTCCTTTTCTTCCCTACCGTTGTGGGTTTCGAATTCCAGATCATTGCGTTTTTTTAGTATTGGTGTATCATTAAAGTCTCAATATATTATATTGTTGGCTTTCATAGTGCACTTTTTGGAGAATTATTACTCTTTTGTTCTTATTTTTAGTTTTAGGGGCTATCAATGTTGTTCTGGTAGCATTATTCTTGTTTGTGGGGGCTACCAATGTTGTTCTGGAAGCATTGTTCTTGTTCTTGAGGGCTACTGATGTTGTTCCGGTAGCATTGTTTTTATTTTTGGGAGCTACTGATGTTGTTTCAGTAGCATTATTCTTGTTTTGGGGGGCTACTAATGTTGTTCTAGTAGCATTGTTTTTATTTTTGGTGGCTATTGTTTTGGTAACACTGTTCTTGTTTTGGGGGGCTACCGTTGTTGTTCCAACAGCGTTGTTTTAAAATCTAGTTAGTTTTTAAAAATTTAGAAGTCACCTCCGGAGACGATCCTAAGCATATCTAATAGAACCATTTCTGCTCAAGTATTCAATTATTAAGTTGGGTTTGATTGATATCTTTGTTCCAGCTTGAGGAGGAGCGTTGAAAATAATATATTTTAAGAAATTAGGATCTTATTAATTATGGTATGATTACTGAAATCAACATATTAGGAAGTTAGGATTTTATTGATTGTGATTTAATTTACAAGTTATTTTTTTCATTTTCTGTAATCATTCTTTATCATTATAAATAGATACTTATACCTCTTTGAAGATAAGCCAAAATTATTGAGATCCTTTTCTGTATTAATATCGTGGTAGGCACGTGCATGAACGTGGATCTTATTTGAGTGGATTGGATATATTTAGCAGAGACCAGCAAAGTGCTTTGACGATTGGAATAGTCATGGTTGAAATTAGAACTACGATAATTGCTCTAGGATTGAATAGGTAGGATTTTGTCATCTTGTGAGCACTTAATCTTAGTTACTATTAAATGCGCTTCTGGTTTTTTCCCGAGTTTGGAGTTTTCACATAAAGGCTGGGCTTGTACCTCTCAGATTGTCAAATCTTGGCCTCTCGTGTGATTGGTATTTTTTTTATTATTTAGCATATTTTAATTTCTTGAATAACTTGGATTGTGTCTGGTTTGAATTTGTATCAAATTTTAATTGCTATTATTTTTTAGTTAAAACAAAAGATTACTCACTTTTTGTTTAACTAAAAAATAATTTGGGGCTATTGCACACTCTGATTGTAAAATTATTTTCAAAATCTGCCTCACAATGAGCAGATCACATGCACAGCAAACAGTTGCATACTTCTTATATATGTTTTCTTTTAACTAATTGGTGAAAGATTGGTGAGAACTACCATGCAACTATCTCTTGACGATTTTAAGTACAGTGCATCAGTCGTCTGC
Organism: Heliamphora exappendiculata; assembly: GCA_034768845.1. NCBI lineage: Eukaryota > Viridiplantae > Streptophyta > Magnoliopsida > Ericales > Sarraceniaceae > Heliamphora > Heliamphora exappendiculata. The sequence goes on along the minus strand of JAOTRH010000018.1, from coordinate 17,080,461 downwards.
ATAAGTTTAAGCTTATATCTTAGATGTTTTAGCTGATAAGTTATATTTTTAACTGCTCTCTGCTTTTGTTGCCGCTAGATGTTGTAAACCTTCATTACCTTTCTTGAGATGTCGAGATATCTGCGTTGCTTTCCTGTCAGAAGCAGTGCAAGAATGCTATGCTAAAATGCTTCATACTAGATAACTTGTAGACAGGCATAAGGTACAAGTTTTGGTAACTGAAGTAAGCAGGCCAGAATAGCATGCATAAATAATTGCGACTTGAAGCGCCTATTTTCTGAATAGAGACAGTTGTTTATTGGAAGAAGCAACAAACGTTTATCTTTTTTTCCCCTTCATGGCTTTTCCATCATTATACTCATTATGCAGCCTGCTTTTGCTCATTTATTATTTAGATACTAGTGGTTTCTTCATTTTCTAAATGCTTTTCCAGCTTAATTGCTGCTTCCAAACTCTGTGATCGCCATATGCATAATAGATATAATCCTGCTACTTACGTAGTGTGGCTAAAAATTTGATATTCTGGACACGTTTGGAAGAATGTCAAGCACGTCAATGTGAAAATGTTCTCAAATTACAGCTCTTGTTTGATATGCATGCAGAGTGTTTGGGATCTGTATGAATATATCTGTTACATTGATTGCTTTAGTTTCCCTCTGCCATCACATTTTTGAGCTTTATTTATATGTTAATTTTTCCTCATGCTTTGTTAGAGATCATCTGTTTTATTGAGGAGTAAAGACTTATGCATGGCAGGGCGGTGCAGGTACTTGGAGCGATGGGAAGCTGGTAACAAGAATTGGAAGGAATAGCAGTACTGTTCTGGCGGTGAGGATTATTTATTCAACCTAGTAGCTTACAGCTTCTTTTAGGTGTATTATGTGATCTGTTTTTGCAAGAAGTCGTTTCTAGAGTCTCTGTGGTTATAAAACTATTATCTTTTGAACAGTTTACATTTTGTCTTCAGGTTATGAGAACATTAGTTCATTTTGGAGCTCCAAAAAATATCTTGGTTGATGGGAAGCCTCATCTGGGTACAGACAAATTGGTTCCACTATTACGTAACTTTCGGCGGCATCTACAAGGATTGGGGGTGAGTCACATATTTGGCTTCCCAAGACAAAAAGAAATGCATAGTTTTAAGCCCCTTAAAATAAATTTAGTCCAATACTTGTTTGCTGTTTTACTAATTTGGTTTCTTGCATTGTTGTGCCTAGGTAACTATCCGATTTGGGACAAGGGTGGATGATTTACTTGTAGAAAAGGGAAGTGTTGTGGGGGTGAAAGTTTCTGATTTGGGAAACAACATAAAGTTTGGTAGCCAGCAGTTGGGATGTGATGCAGTTGTTCTTGCGGTTGGACATTCTGCCCGTGATATATATCAAATGCTCCTGTCTCATGATATGAAACTGGTTCCTAAAGAACTTGCTGTGAGTTTCTCGGCCAAGATTTTTTTGTCATTCACTTCTTTTGAAGCATGTAACATTCATTTCTCGCTCAATAGGCGAGCAAGACACCCTCAGTATGGCCATACCTCCCCAGCCTCTGTGTGT
>JAOTRH010000018.1:17067382-17078808 GCA_034768845.1 Heliamphora exappendiculata | reverse complement strand
ACATAGGAGCGTCTGTGTGTTCCTCTTGCATGTGGTTCTCGCACGCGCACATAGTTGGGTGGTGGGGGGTGGGTGATGTTCTTCAATGAGTCCACAAATTGATATTCATCAACCATCATTATTCATTTAGTATAAAACCCAATTTACTATTTGTTGACTTCTTCCGTTTTCTATTGTGTTATTAATGTGATATAATTGATAACCTTTCTTGATCACAACCACGAGAGTGGTGGTGTCCATCACGCGCAGGCTTGGATACAGATCGTATCTCAAACAACACAATCACTACTTCCCTCGGTGTTTGGGACCCAACATGAGACCAATCTAAAAACTTTATTTTTAAAAAATAGAAATAGAAACAGAAGCATTCTCATCATTTTTTGACAATTAAAGTGCTTTTTTTTCATTTATATACTTTTGTTTTTGTTTATTTTATTACTCAAATAGTATGGGCAATCTTTTGTACCATGCCACCCCAGCCCACCCCAAAAGGAAAAAAATAAAAAAGAAAAGAAAAGAAAACCTTAGCTAATGAGTGATTTGGTGTGGATTGTATTTAAACCAAACCAAACTAAGCTAGGCCTTATGTCTCAATCAAATGGGGTGGTGTGGATTGTACCCGTAGTTGTAAAATGTGAGAAAGGTATTTAAATGTTATTTTTTAAAATAATAATAGAAGAGCATGGTAGAATCATGTTGGTTATGCATGTAGTAGGAGGCACTCCTCCAATGGCATTATGGGAGTCATCTATTCCAGGGATGGAATAATGGCTTTGTGCCATAAGTTGCATGAAATGAAAGTGGGGGCAAGGGCAAGGGCGTGGAACAAAGAAATTAAGGTTGGGAGCGTCTATATAACCAAACCAAACCAAACCTTCGAGATTTTTGTGTGCTTATGCTAATATAAACATTAAAAATTTTAAGTATGAATAAATCTTAGAGATTTTTTTTCCTGATAAATATAAATCTTAGATATTGATGTCAGTTGCAATTTGTTTTTTTGTTTTGTAAGTAACATTATGTAAATACAAAATAGTATTAAATTTGAGTGTTTTTTTTGGTCTATAATCTGAACAAGAGATTTTCTCTTGCTTTATAGTTTTTCTTTTGTTGTTTTGGAAATTGCAATTTATATACTATTGAGGATCCATTCTAGTTGGGAACTTCTTTTGTTGTTTTGCAATTTATATGCTTTTGAGGTTCCATTTTAGTTGGAAGCTAGGTTTTATCTTTCTAGATTATTACTTTAAGTCGTTGAATTGAGTTTCTAGAGCGGATTCATCACCCCAGTAGGAAGTTCATGCAATTGAGCTCTATGCATGAAGGTTCTATGCAGATGATGTTATTATACTATCTTTTGTTTTGGAAAAATAATATGAATGTTTTGTTAAACATTTTTGTGTTTTAGACGTGGTGGGGATTGCTATTTTGCTGTAAGTTTGGTATTCATGTTCTTATGTTAGTCACTACTTGCATGGCTGAACAGGTTGGCTTGCGGATTGAGCACCCTCAAGAACTAATAAACAGCATACAGGTTGGTTATGCAGGCAGCTTCTTGAGGAATCTTTTCCTCATTCAACTTGTTAATATTTCTGTGTCATTGTCAAATCTGGAATCACTGCTTGATCAATGGTTTTCTGCTTTACAAATTTACTTCTTATGTGCACTTGCTAGTAAAGTAATATTTAAGTTGATACTTGTAGAAAAAAGTAATATTTAGGTTTGATTTATCTAGACAAAGGATTATGATCACGCCATTGGAGTAGAGATAACCAGTACTTGAGCAATGTGAAGCTTCTTTTTGCACACATAATAAGATAGCTGCTGACAATGTTTAAGCTAGCCAGACTCGTAACTTGCATGAACCTCCCATACGTGATGCTGTTTAACATTCCAGTCCAGAAGTTGTGCATCTGTACTCTACGAATGATAAAAGACGCAAGTGAGCAGCTTCTTTTATGTATGAAATTGTTTGAAATTTATGTAGGACGAAGAGACCCTGGAAACAAAAAACTGTAGCTGCGATTATATCAAGCTATAGGAAACATGTTCATGTTAACTCGAGTATTTCAGTATTCACCCACCGCACCCAAATTTGTGTGTACATATGCTCATCAAATGTTGGAATGGGTATTTTTCTAGGTGCCAGATGTCTCTAATACTCAACTCCAAGGAGCCTAGTACATTTGAATATAACCAGATAATCGAGGGATTCTTTGCTATTTTTTCATTTCATTTTTTACTTTTTTGAATTTGTGGAAACTGAAGCATTGTAATTTGTTCTCAAAGTCATTTTGACTTTTGAATGAACTTTAGGTTTCAATACTCCAACTGTTTAAATCGTTCCTTGAAAAAGTATTGTTTCTTGATTATTTTTCCATTTTTTTTCATAATGACCTTTTGGTAAATGGTTTTTCCACGTTTTTCAATTTATATTTTGAACAAAATTGTCCCTGAAGCTTTTCAATTATTCTTCTCCATGCTCGGGGCTGCCAGAATGCGTTTATGAGATATAGGGTGTCCGATGTTATTGAAATTCTTGTCAGATTTGCATGTTAATGAGGAGTACAATAAGACAATCCATGTTCTGGCATAATAGGTAAGTGTGCCCATTTTCTTATGGTAAATGAGATGACCGGTGACATTTTCTGTAACTTGTAATTAATATGGACAGCCTATTGCATTCAGAACCTTCTATATTTTAGGCACCCAAAAAAAGGTTTGACAGTTTTTGTTTCCTGGAAATAACCTTGGCGTATAGGAAAGGAATAACTTGTAAAATAATCCTTTGATTCACTTCCTCCAGAGATCTTGGAGAGAATATGTCAGAATGGTATGAGGTGTTGTTAAGATCATAAGAAAGGCATGTTAAGGACTATCGTGTATCCATGTGCATTGGAGGGGTGGGGCGTGGGGAAAGAGAGGAAGCATTAAGCAAAAGAAAAATCATTTCTTATTTTCAATTCAAAGTTTGAAATTAGGACATCCTACGAGTTTGGTCTTTTTGTTGCATTGGATACTTTGTGTCGTTAGGCAATTGACTGGATGTTGGATTGAGGTTCCAATCTGGTGGTATCTTATTATCTTATAATAGGTGCACACCCGCTTTTAGCTTGTAGTTTCACCCTTGTTTTTGCACATTTGTTATGTAACCTGAACTGAATCTAGAAGGTAGATGATGACTCTACACTAGTCTGGCAGAAATTGCACAAATAAGATATTTCTCATATCTTGAGAGTATCCTTGGTTACCAAGAAAACTACCTGTATGATCATGTGATGTCACAAATTTCAAGCCCTTGTTGACTGCAAGCCTCCTGGGAAGAAGGGATTTCAACTGTAGTTCTCATAGTGTGTTTTTGGATCCCATAACCAAATTTCACCTTGAATAAAGTAAGTACTTTGGCCATAGTAGCTCATCCATAGTAACTGGCCATAGTAGCTAATACAAGGATATGGGATATGCACATGACATGACTTGGATGGATAAATGAACATGGAGACCCGAATACTACAAGGTATGGCGAGGACATGACAGTGTTCAGGCACTATTTCTTATATATGTCCGTGTTGATTAGCTGTAATTTTCCTTATTTTTTATGTTGAGAGTTGCATAATGTTGTGTAAGATCTTATTGTATCTAGCACCATACTTTGGGGGTGATTACATTAAGCTTTTGGTGGCATTTGGTAGGTTTGTTACTTTTAAATTTTTTTTTTTTTGGGGGGTGGGGGGAGGTTGTTTAATATTGTATTATAAAGTATTAAGTGTTGTGGAATGTGAAAAACAAAGAGAAGAGCTTGGGGTTGCTTGGGGTGTTGTTCCCCAAGAACACAGTACTTTGGTGAGTTCATGATATTTTGAACAGTTTAAAAATTTTGGTTGGGTTGGGACATTGACTATGGATGATTGGAAAGGGTAGATGAGGAATTTAGTGTGTAGTTTAGAGATTTAGTCTAAATGATGATTTGGATAGGGTTGCAAATCAAAGAACAGAAACAGGACTTCGTTACAGAGAAAATTCCTGGGAGACTCGGAAAATTCAGGGGAAGATGAACTCGTTCCTAGAATCTTATGCGATCACCCCTGAGAAACACGCATCAAGCAAACTTGGTGCCCAAGGAAATCTTGGGGCCTAGGCAAAAAGCTTTACTTGGGCTATTCTGACCTCAAAAGCTTATAAAATCTGAACCTAGCCATGCAATGTCTGTCCACGCTAAGACCATCCTGGCAGCCTACTTAACAGTTCATGAATAGAGGTTACTGTACTCCCCTGATATGACAATTAAAGAAAACTTTGACAAAGATAGCATCAAACATAAAACAGATAACTTCGTAGGAAAGTTCTAAAACAAATTCTTTCCAAATAATTATTGGCCTTGGAATCCGATTTCTCCCTTCTCTTGTTAAATTTCCTGAACTTTCCAGGCATGTCATTTGTGTCAAGCCTCTTACTGTCCTTTCTCATTACAGTTTGTTCTTGTCCTATAAACAAAATGTTCAAATGTTTGATTTAGCATAGGCTATGATGGAAAAATTTATGTGGAAGAGAGTACACTTCTGAGTTTTCTTATCTTATTTCCTACATTGTTGGATGTGGCTCCCATATTAGAATCCTTTTTTTTCTGGTCATAACTCTATAAACTAAGGATCTTTTCCCTTTTGTTTTCCTCCTTTAGGCTATTGGAAAGTAGGCTAAGTTCTCGTATTCTCTTATCTAAGCTTTTTAAATGTGCATTAGCTTCTCCCATCATAGATGGTTCAGTCAAGCCCATGTAGCTCTCCTCTACTTTACACTTGACTTTCATTGGGACAATTTTTTTATTAAAGGTCTTGATGGTTTGCTCCTTAGACAAAGCTCGCAACCTTGCTTTTAGCGAAGCTATTAGCCACTCTAGGATTCGGTTGGCTCGTGGAGTATACTCTACCACTGTATAGCTTGGGGTAGGGGCAAGTACTTCCCACTTTACGAATCGAACTGGGCAATTTCTTACTTTTACTTAAGAATCTGGTACTTCCTTTCGTGGTTCTTTACGTACATTTTACAATATTAACTGAGCTTGAGGGCAATGCATCTTCCCCATTGATCACCATGATTTGTATCACTATCTTAAATTGATATGATTGTCATATATTCCTGTGAATGATTGGCCAAGCTTCCAGTGAGGTTTGTTTAATGTGTCACTTGTTACTATTTAATAATTTATTTATTTATTTATGATTCTTACATATTCTATATACAAATGCACAGTACTCTGGATTGGCCACTGAAGTCCGCAGTGGACGTGGGAAAGTACCGGTTGCTGACTACAAAGTTGTTAAATATATTAATGGAGAGGATGTGGATGCACCCTTTAATTCTGGGACTGTGAGGCGCAGTTGTTATTCCTTTTGCATGTGTCCTGGTGGGCAGGTAATGTTCTTGCAATCATTCTACATACCCCACCACTTAGCAAAACTTTGTGCGCGACCTGGTGAGTAGGCTACATTCATCTCGTATTTTCTAGTTTTAGTATTGTTCCGATGATATTCATTCTATGAGAAGTGTATTTGCAGTATGTCACTTATTGCTTTGACTGGAACCTTTTGTTTCTATTTTGCTTGTCGCTCAATTTGGTAATGATTGCTTGCTTAATGCTCCAGAAAGACACGCTTTAATTAATATAGAATCACAAAACGGGACATTTATACAATCTGTTCCAGTAATTTAACATTATCAATGAATTACTAGTAGAATAAGAGACTATATAAAAACATGCTTATTTTGGCAATATATTTCAGAGTTACTTCCATATTGAAATGCTATGCAATCTTACTTCATCTAGATTGATCATTCCATGAATTCTTTGATATGCGGAGAGGATGAAAATCACCATTCCTGAGATCATGTGGGTAGGATCACTAAACATGGCAATTGCAGGTTGTTCTCACAAGTACAAATCTGTCAGAACTATGTATCAATGGCATGTCATTCTCTCGGCGTGCATCTAAATGGGCAAATGCAGCACTCGTTGTTACTGTCTCCTCTAAGGATTTTGATGCTTTAAATTTCCATGGACCTCTTGCAGGAGTTGAATTTCAGGTATTGTTGTTGTTCTCTATTAATGTTTGTGTTTGTTATGTCGTGTTCTTTTGTTTTTCTTTTCTTCCACACCAAGTCACCAATGGTAAAAATCCGAAGGCAACTTTTGGATGGACCACGTAGTCCATCTACCAGTCATACAGCCGCAATTTTCCCATTGGAATATTTATCTCATGTATAACCCATCCCACCTCCTGTTGTAAAGTGGAGCTGAAAAACTGGAGTCGGTGACGGATTGCGCATAGAGGAGGTGAACATGCCCAATCCAAATTCAATTACTAATTTTAAATCTTCCAAGTAATCTAATAACCAATCAAACAACAGTAAATAACAATGACAAAAACACACGAGATTTGTGTAGAAACTCTATGAGAAAAACATCTCATGGGATGAAAACTACGTGCTGATCTAGTAGCAAATTTCACAATTGAATAAAAAAAAATACAGGATTTTTGACACTTAAGAATTACTAAGACACTTAGGAATTACAAACTCTTATCCGTTATAAGAGTTCTTCTCAAGCCTTCACATACCTGGCTCTCCATTTCCAGTGGAACTGACCTCTCTAGCCGTCTTGATTCAACAGTAACCATGAAGATTCTTATCTCGATGTCCAACAGTTTTGTTCCCTCGGTCAATGATGATGGTGGTCAACAATTTGTATGCAAGTTTTTTGAATGAAGAATCTAATCTAGATCATATACGAGATGATGAGATGATCAAAGCATGAATATTGGATTAGTGTAAGGAGTTCAAAATCAAAAGCTTCAAAATTGTTTGTGTTTCCTTGTTTGAATGTCTATAACCCTAGGTGATACCAAATATATTAGGGTGTCATAACCCTAGAAGCTTACACTTCCAGTTTTGTGAAGTTGACAGCCACTGCAGTCTACCGCATGGCGCATGTATAGCATTGTCCAGTAAACTACTTACTACTAGGGCTGTTTGCACGTCCAATGCTATTTAGCTGAAAGAAAACACTGACTAGTGGAACTCATTTGCAGAAATATAAACCGTGAATTTTCATGTGATTCCTAAAAGCTTGTGCCTATGGAAAAAATATAATGTGACGTGAAAGTGCAAGACATAATGAACGTATACCTGATGGGATTGGAGAGATGATGTTTTAATCCCTTATTAATCAAGCTTTCAAGCCTAGGCACTTTCTGAATATGCTTAAATTATGAAGATTATGACGCTATAACACTCATTGAAGTACTCCCCAAAATTTCAAAATTACAGGCTCCGGTAATTTTGTCCTATGGAAATTGTTAATTACTGTAACATGAGCAAAATGAGGTATTCGACTGTGCATCAAAACAAATTCAAGAACATTTTCTTTCTACTGGCAGACTCTCTGTTCAATCGAATCAGCTAGGCCTTTGCGATTTGTTTATTTACATTAAGTGAGTAATATTTCATAGACAGCAGTTCTTTTAAAATTTCTTCTGATACCACTTTAAAGGATCTTTATTACAATTATTCAGAAGGAATTTGAGCAAAGAGCGGCTACGATGGGAGGGGGTAATTTTGTGGTGCCTGTGCAAAGAGTTACTGATTTTCTGGAAAATAAGTTGTCCGGTAAATACTTATTTTCTTTCCTAATTTCTAATTTCTAATTTCTGACTTCCAAATCTGTATGTAAATTGAATTGCCTTATTGCCCAGGAGCATCTTTACCGTCATCAAGTTATCGATTGGGAGTCAAGGCTGCCAGCCTCCATGAATTGTTCCCCAGTTATATAACAGAGGCTTTACAAAATTCAATCTCAATGTTTGACAAAGAGGTTTCTTTTGTTTTTTCCTATCCTTGTTCCTTTCCTGCCCAGGGTGTTTGTTATAAATTATTTCACTTTTTAACTTGTAGTTCAACAAAAATTTAAAACTATCAAACAAGTGTACTTATAACTTTTTGCTTGTAGCTTCTGATTTTAAATCAATGAATACAGGTTATACTATTTAAAACTGTAATAAATATTTGTAACTTCTGCTTTATATATTTTTAATTATAATTTGTAAGTTCATAATTTTATATACACCAAACACTCTCGATCAATACTTGAAAATTTTAATTTTGTAAAGCTAACATTTTTCCTTTTGACTTGGGAATTTCAGTTGCCAGGATTTATCTCCAGCAATGCTCTTCTCCATGGAGTAGAGGTAATCCCATTTTCAGCTATATGCATTTCTCTTTAACTGGATCATTATTTTTATTTGTGTTTTCATGTTTTAATTTATAAAATGTGCATTTCAATTCATTATGGATTCTATGATTCACTTTTTTATTTTTTTTATTTTGAATGCGCGGTTTCATTTTTCCCCAACCCAAATTGTTTGTTGGCCTATAAGCAGTAAAACAGTGTCAATGAATTGTACTTTCAATTTACAATCGCTTTTGAGCAGATCACAATCAAATTTCTTCTTTCTCCAGACAAGAACCAGTTCTCCTGTCCAGATTCCCCGTAGCACTGACACTTACGAGAGCACATCGTTGAAAGGACTCTACCCGGTTGGAGAAGGGGCGGGTTATGCCGGTGGGATTGTGAGCGCGGCTGCTGATGGTATGTATGCTGGTTTTGCTTTGGCCAAGAGTCTAGATCTGTTCCAGGGCAGCATCGAGTCGGTTTTAGGCAAGGCTCAGAATGCTGGTTTTACAAATTACTAAAAGCTATTTCGGTCTTGTCTCGTTCTACCTGCTGTCACATTAGCTGAAAGGAGCTAAGTAGATTGAACTTGTGCCTAGAGAATCAACAAAGATATGTTAGTTACCATTGATTTTTGGGTTCCTTTTATTCAGTACTTTTTCTTTGCTGAGCAATATTTGCATTCAATTCATACCTCTATTAACTGCCTTTGAATGAGAAGTGTACATAGGACGGTACAAGATTCTTCTATGCTCTTCTATTCTAATGCATTAAAAGCTGTTGAATTATTTATTAAAATTTCTATTGCTCGAGGTTTTCACTTGATCCGACGGCCACCAGTGGATTGGTGTTCTCTAGAGTTTTCGAGCCACATATTCTAGGCACATGACATGTTATCTTCTCGACAAGAAGCCTTAGAAGATTTTTTTTTCCCCTTTTATAACTGGCAAGTGGAAATTGACTTGGGAAACTATCCACCTACGTTTGGATCATCAATTTAAGTTGGCCCCTTTTGCAAATAACTCTACTCGAGAAACTTGATTTTGGCCACTTTTCTCAGGAAATGTTTCTAGAGTAATGGTAATCTCTAATCATTAACGCACCGTTTCTTTCAACCGAAGATAATTTTTTTTAAATTTCTTTTTTTTTTGTGAAAAATAATTTTTGGCGGTTAGTTACGTTTTTAAAAATGATGGTGCTAGTAGTTTTAGTAGCATTAGTATTGGTGGTGGTGGTGGTGGTGGTGATAATAACAATGTCGGTGGAGGGAGGTGTTGGTGGCGGCAGCAATGGTGATGGTAAGAAGGGGAGGGGAATTGGCGGGGTGGGATAGTGGTTTGGTATTGGTAGTATTAGAGTGATTATATTGATGTAGTAATTATGCTTCTTTAAGTTCAAAAAACATTTTTTGTCTATAAAAAATTGATCATACTTTTTTTTATTCAAAATTAATTTATCTTTTGTTGCCTATGGAAATATTTTTGTTAATTTCTAATTTTCATTTTACCAAAAATTAAAAAATACAGAAACTATTCGTTAAAAAAAATATTTTTTTTTCTTAAATAAGGGAGGGTAAAAATGATGCATTTTTACATGACAGCTAGAATATTAGCAACGAAATTTTATACATATGCTAGCAGTTGTGTTCACGCGTTGTGTGTGTGTGAGTCATGAATTGTGGGAGAATTGAGAATTTGTAGTTTATTTTTTAAAATTTTTTTAACCGTTTTTAAAAAAATACAAAGAATAAAAATATTAAATTACTTAGGGCTTTGGGCTTTGTTGTAAATATATAAAAGGTTTGACCAAGTGGTCCTGCCTGATTCATATGGTCCAAACACCATCTTCTTCTTCTATCTCTCTCTTCAATTCTCCTTCGGGACCAATGGGTTAAGGTTTCTGATTGCAAATTGTTTGAGGAACAAGAGATGATTATAAAAAAAAAAAAGAGGAAAAAATGGGGAAATTCGTGTCAGATCGGTTCAAAAGAATGGTGGGGCATTCCGAGAATTGACAGTTTTTATCATTTGAAAACATTAATGTTTTAAATAATTTTATAGGAAAATCCAAACGACCAGAAATATAAGTGTGTGTGTATATATATATTATCAAAAAAAACTATGATCGGTGAGAATCATCTAATTTTATTTTCGAGTAAATTTTTTAAAAAACTTCTGAACTATGTTCAATGTTTATTAAATAATTAAAACTTTAATTTTATTTATTAGATATTTAAATAATTCGATTTTGATAAATTAGCACTATAACATCAAATCCCGTTAAAAAATAAATCGAATTAACCAACGTGATAAAATACAGACCTAGTCTTTAATTGTGCCGGGTAGTTAATTATGTTAATTGTTTTGACGATGTTTGACATGCCAAAGTGTTAATTACTCGATATCAAATTATTTAAATACCTAATTAACAAAATTAAAATTTTACAAATTTAATAAAAATTAAGTTAATAATTGAGATTTTTCCACAATCACCCAAACATTACAAACCCACGTAACAAATTTTGTACTCTGGAAAATCATAACGTGTGTGGAGCCATTACCATGTCTTCCTTGTTTTATTATAAAAATATTTAATTATAATGAGGGTATTTGGTTAAGTTACTAATATTAGCTTTTAATTTTTTATAATTAATTTTAGTTATAAGTTATTAATTTTTTTAAATACTCACAACTTCTGTTATAATTTATAATAAGTTTTTCTTCTATTTCATTTACAAGTTATAATTTTTACCAAACACTCACAATTTCTACTACGAGTTACAATTTATAAGTTATTAGTTTCAATAATACTAATTACCACCAATAAAATACATTGAGAAAACATTTGGACATGCAAGGGCATGGCACATTTGTAAATGATGTGATCACCATGATTGTGCTACCATAATCTTGCACATGAAAGTCCATCACATCATTTCTAAGATGGTAATTTTTTTTAGGATAAATTACACTGATTTCTCTTGATATTTCTAACAAAAATAAAAATCTCTTATATAGTTTCAAAAATATTACTAACCTCCCATCAAATTTAAATTTTGAATCAATTAAGTCCAACCGTTAAATATTTTATTACACTTAACGAAAACTATCCTCAAAACCACTAAAACTACTCTAAAACTACTCCCAAAAACACTACCCCAAACCCACCCCTCCCAAACCACCGCCACCCAAAACCACTGCGC
>JAOTRH010000018.1:17043816-17067282 GCA_034768845.1 Heliamphora exappendiculata | reverse complement strand
TTTTTTTATCAAAATAAAAAACTTAAAAATAAAAATAAATTAATAAATTAAATTTTGTGTTACTTATTTTGTATTTATAAATTTTTTATTTTTTAATTAAAAATTTTCAAACAAAATTTTGTAATTAAACAAAACAAAAAAAACAAAAAAAAATTAAAAACACTGTTGAAACAGTGTTTCTATTAACGGATGTTAGTTTTTGAGTCAAAGTGTTATAAAAATAAAAATGTAAAAAAAAACAGTGATATTTTAGATAATAAAATGAGTATCAGTGTTATAATATTTAAATACATGATGTATAAGTATAATTTACCTTATTATTTATATAGTATTTTTATTTAAATTATTTAACAAGAAATATTCGCATAAAATAATGTGAACCCATTTTTATTAAATAAATTAAAAATAAAAAAATTTACTTAATATGCATTATATATTTTTATTTATTTGAGAGTATCGTATAGATTACTTCAAAAGTATTTAACAATTTTTCAGTGAAAATAATTAAAAAACGTAAGAAGTTTGTTTTTTTGTATTAAAAAATTGGTACCTACCAATACTTTTGGAAATTCTTGTAGTGCTCATTGTTTGCTAGTACGATTGGTACCAACTCATATCACCCGAAATTTTAGGTGAAACAGAACTGGTGAGTAAAATTATTAGATATTTTGAAATATTATATAGGTGATGTAATATAATATTTTTAATAAATAAATAATTATAATTTATATATGTTAACTATTCTTTATCAGTAAAACACATAATAAAAATGAGTTATGATGTCTTTATTGTAAAATTTATTATCACTACATTAAATGAGAGCACTGTATAAACTTATCCCAGAACTTAAGAAGCACTGAATAATTACTCCAGAACTCGCCAACCGATTTTTGTTCAATCAGTAAATAATTGAACAATCCGAAACAGTAATTGATTAACGTTGGCCTTGGGTAGTACTAAAAATTGAGAGTCGGCTTGATGTGTTTCTCTTCAATAATTGGGATTTTAATTTAGGCTCTGTTTGGTTAAGTTTTTTTGTAGTTTTTTTTTGCTTTTTTTTTGCCTTTTTGATTTTTTAGATTAATTTTTTTACTTTCTCAATTCATCGTGATAAAATAAATCTATAAATGTAAACTTTTTGAAAAAAATTAAAAAAATTCACTAATAACAAAAAAGTCACATAAAAACCTTAAAGTGACTTTTTTCATTTTATCTAAACTTTTCTTATTTGTTGGTCAAATTTTTTTACTGTTCTAATTTTTTATAGCCAAAAAGATCTAAAAAATATCATCATTTAAATTAATATAATTTTTTTAATAAAAGAAAAAAAAAAGTAATATAAAAAAGCTATTCGAAACGGTGCCTTAGTGCTTTATACTTATATGTGTACTAATTTTTTATTTATTTAGGTTTTGCTTTACAATCGATTTTAAATTAGATTTTTTTATTAATTTTATTAAAGTTAAAAAGGACAAAAAAATTTATTTGAAAACTCAAAAAATTTTAACTTTTTAACCTTTTTATTTTTTAAATATATCATAATTTTTATTATACATATCTATTTTATATACAAATTATATATTTAAAATTTATTTGTTAAAATCTATCAAATATGATATATATTGAATATAAAATTATATAAAAATAAATTTTAAAAATTATAACAAATTTCTTTTCTGACTTAGAATGTTTTTTGCATAAAGAAGTTTTTTGACTTGTTATTTTTTGGTTTAAAGGCACCCCTAAATTTACAATATGAGTTTTTTACTTATTTGGATTAAAGCGAATTTGAATAAGAAAACTTGACTTAAAACTAAATTACCAAACGAGTTAGCATAAACACAAAAAAAAAAACCCAACTCGCACTTTGTAAATTTTATGGGTTTTTTTTAATCCTACGGAGATTCTTTTGTCTTATGATTAACTTATGTCTTGCAAAAATTAATTAAGCATTGCACAAGGTGTGTCACAAATTCTAATTAATATTTAAAAGAAAAATGAAAAAACATAACTCGGTCACTGTTTGGGCTGATTTTAGACTTTTTGCTTTTCTATTTATTTATTATTTGATAAATATTTTTTATTTTTTCGAATCGATGAGACAAAATTTTGATTAAAAGTTAAAAAAAAATTTAATAAAAATAAAAATAAGTATCATAAATTTAGCTTATTATCTTATTTTTTAGTTTTTTTCTAATTTTTTTAATATTTTGATAAAAAATTATTTTTCTATCTTTCTCATTGAGAGAGACCAAAAGTACATCAATTAACTAAATGATAATTTTTTTTATCAAAAATAAAAAATAAATAAAATAAAATTATCCCAAACTGTACCTAAGTAGTAGGGGTTTGAAGCTAATTACGACTACCGAAGTAATTCTTAACTATTTTTGGATGAGAGAGAGAGAGAGAGAGAGAGAGAGAGAGAGAGAAAGAGAATATACAAACAAACTATTTGGCGCATAAATTTTTGTTATTTTTGGAAGTTTTGTTTAAATAATTTCTTTTTCAAAAAATAACTAAGAATTGTTTTTGAATTCTCAAAAGCGACTTTTGCTCAAATATGAATATATGAGAATTATTGGTATTTTTGTTTATAAAGAAACAATTTTGTAATAAGTGTTATGTAAAATTAAATTTAAAATGACAATCAAATAGGGTCTAAGCTTGTGTTTGGTCTAAATTTTTTTTTGTAAGTTTTTAACTTTTTTGTAAAAAAAAAATAAATATAAAAAGATGTGAAAAAAACTAATTAATTACAATATAACGCTAAATAAGTGAGCTTTTTAAAACGCTTTTAAGCAAAAAAATTTGTTAAAAAAAGTTTTAAAAAAAATTAGCCCCAAGACAAGTTAACTGTCCTATTTGGTTGGGATTTAAGAAATTAGTATCCGTATATATGAAAATAGTTCCATATAATTTTTTTGTTTAATTTGGTAACGTATGAGAGGAAATTTGAAATTCCTTTTAATCGATTCTTTATTATTTCTTACTCTTCTCTCAATCAAAGTATAAGATAATTACTGAGAGTGGATAAAAATTGTGGGCCCAAAAGCCCAGCCCGAATACAAAGGGATCGAGGCCCCACTAAGGGGGCCCGCCCAAAGCAAGCCGCTCCAAGACTTATCAAAGCCTAGACAACCATTTGTTCGGACCACACGAGTTCAGCCCACCCCATACGGGCGTAGACCGGACCAATAAAGCCCATGTTAGAGGCCAATGGAAAGATAAGTTTCCATCCTGCATGAAATTCGATTGGATACGCAAGATAGAAACAAATCAAAGCCAAATCCAGAAGATGAAAACATATCATATCTACAGGATAAGAAACAATTCCTAACGAATAAGAGGCAGAATCCTAAGAAGATTCAGCCTCCGTTAGTCATGACCCATATAAAAATAGAGGCACCCCCAAATTACCAGGAACGTAATTTTTAAGTCCAAACTCTTGCTTAGAAACCTCTATGAGAGATATCTAACTGGAGCATCCGAGTGTTGCCCGGTCACAACCGGCCGATAGGCGCTAACGGTGTTCTTGGTGGTTGCAGGAGTTCGGTAGCGGAGCAAGGAGTATCCAATGAGTTCGGCGGCAAGGAGTCCGGCCCATATCCTATTCAGGGTCATCAGTATTGGGCCAGTTTGCCTGGCCTTGATTGTGCCGGACAAGCCCAGCCAGTTTGTACTGCGCATAATTTGGCGCCGTCTGTGGAAAACGACGATCTCGAACCAACAGAATCATGAGTCGCACTTCGACTAGATTCACTGAAAGCTGCAGCAGGGAGAATATTTTTCAAAGATCCATCCCTGTTATTCCGGATAGGCCAAGGGCCCCCAGAGTCCCTTCAGAGGTGTGAAGGCGAAGGGATGATGCCTCCCACAATGAGAGGCAGTTGCGCTACTCAACCACAAGTTTCAGAGCAGAAAGACCTTTCCCGCATCTTCAAGAGATAGAGGGAGATTGGAGGAGAGGTTGGCCAGGTGCGATATGATCATCAACAACCTGGAGGAAAGAATAGAGCAGCGTAACAGAGAAATTGATGAACTCCGATGACTGATCCAGGGGCAGGATGCTCGAAGGGAACCGCATGTAAGGCGAAGGGAAAGCCCCAGGAAAGAGGATACCGAACAGAGCGTAGTGTCCTACAGTTTGAGCCACCCTCAGAGGTGGAGGTGCAAAGAACCTGAGGTAAGCCTAAGAAGTTCTAAAATCGTCAAAACGGAGCCAGTTCAGCTAAGCTATGAAAGAGTTGCCCGGGCCGAACTAGACCCAAACCAAGACCTGCGACTATGGATGGAACGAAGAATGAATTCCCGGTTGCAGCACGGTGGTGGCCGAACAGCCCAAGACGTGGGAAGAAGGGCCCTTGAACAGATCTCAGTGTCGCCGCTGGCCGAAGTCATAGAGAATGCTGATCCACCACACAAGTTTTCTCCACCCAAGTTTGAGATGTATGACGGGAAGACATATCCAGTGAGCTATGTTCGGCAGTACAGGCAAGCAATGGCACTCTAAAGCGATAATGATGCACTCCTTTGCCGTATATTCCCATCTAGCCTGGGGGAGACAGCCCTTAGTTGGTTCCACAAGTTGCCACCTCGGTCCATAATGAACTGGCAGCAATTGGCCGAGTCCCTCACTGCTCGGTTCATAACCAACAGCAGGCAGCTGAAGAGTTTTGACACATTATTGGCCCTACGGAAGAATGACGAAGAAATAATTCGGGAGTATGCTCGGCGGTATGGGAGGCTTACAATGAGATTGAAGACTGTAGCAAGCAACTCGTAGTTGCATCTTTCAAGATCGGACTACCTCCCCAGAGTGGCTTAAGACAGTCTCTCACCAAGAAGGCTGTAACCACAATATCCGAATTGATGGTGAAGATAGAACAGCACGCAAAGGTAGAAGAAGATATAAGCCAAGCCGAGCAAAGTGTGGCCTCAGTAAAGCAGCTTGAAAAGAGGGACAATGGCCGAAAAGACCAGAAGTCCAAGAAGCCACCCCAGAAAAAGAAGGAGTCAGAGGCTTACCACGCCGTGAAAACGATATTCAAAGAGCCTCTACATAAGCTCCTAGATTAAATTAAGGACAAGCCCTATTTTCAGTGGCCACCTAAGTTGATGGGAGACCTAGGTAGGCGGGATCAGAAGAAGAAGTTCCACTATCATCGGGATCATGGCCACCTGACTGTGGAGTGCAGAACCCTCAAGAGATACTTGGAGGACTTGGTCCGAGCAGGACATTTACTTGAATTTGTCGACACCGAGAAGACTGCTCGGGAAGGAAGGAACCGAGAACAAGACCGGAATGCCGAACAAGGAGATCTTTCGCTTGGTGTTGTAAAAGTGATCCATGGTACAGCTGAATCGATCATCAAATCGGTAATTCGGCACTATGCAAGGACTGTTGCACATGCTATGAAGGTGGATGAGGGAAAGCGAAGGAGACCAGAAGGAGACTCCAGCCAATGCCAACCCAAGGGGATTAGCTTCTCAGAATGGGACCTCAAAGGAATTCATCGACCTCATAATGATGCCTTGGTGCTAACACTACGCATTGCCAACTACGATGTAATGCGAGTGCTGGTAGACCAAGGAAGCTCGGTGGATATCATGTACTACAGCCTATTTCAGAAGTTGGGACTAAAAGACTCAGCGCTCAAAAAGTGCATGATGCCCTGATCGGCATTGGCTCGGACCTAGTATGGCCGGTCGGAAGGATCACTATACCAGTGAAGGCAGGACCTGCGACTGTAGGTACTAATTCCTTGTTGTTAACCAACCATCTACCTATAATGCCATTGTAGGAAGGACATTGATCCATAGCTTGGGTGCCTTACGTTCAACCTACCACAAATCCTTAAAATTCCAAGTGGGCTAAGAGATAGTTCAAATCCGAGGAGACTAGCACGTAGCAAGGCAGTGTCAACGTTGAAGAGCCCCGAGCAATATCTGGAAGTGAAGACTGTCGAGGTGGAAGATAGCCCCACGATCTACGACTACAGCCGAACAGCCGAGGAAAAGGTGGTGGAGGACCTCAAGAAGGTAGTTATCAATCCGGAAGACCCAGATTGCTTCTTCTTGCTCGGGATAAGCTTGGTCGAACAAGAAGAGACCGAATTGGTTGAATTCCTGAAAAAGAATAGAGAGGTCTTCGCATGGATGCCATATGAGATGCCGGGGATAGATCCTGAAGTAATTAGCCACCGGCTAAACGTGGATCCCCAGAGAAAGGCAGTAGTACAGAAGCCCAGAAAATCGACTCCACACCATGCAGAGGCAGTGGTTGAGGAAGTACAGAAGCTGAAGGAGGCCGGAGCTATTAAAGAAATCCACTATCCGACTTGGTTGGCAAATAACGTGGTAGTAAAGAAGAAGGATGGAAAGTGGCGAGTATGCGTTGACTTCACCGATCTCAATAAAGCCTGTCCTAAAAACTATTTTCCTCTGCCCCGAATAAATTAGCTCGTCGATTCAACTATAGAGCACGAGTGGATGAGTTTCCTAGATGCCTATAGAGGATACCATCAGATTGCTATGTACCCCCCAGATATGGAGAAGACAGCATTTATCACTCATTGAAGAATTTACCGCTACAAGATAATGTTGTTTGAATTAAAGAATGCTGGAGCCACTTACCAGAGGCTTGCAACGAAGATGTTTGGCGACTTGATCGGCAAAACGATTGAGGTCTACATAGATGGCATGGTTGTGAAGACTAAGCACCCAAACAAGCACCTCAAAGATCTGAGAAGGACATTCCAAATACTCAAGGATTATAAACTAAGGCTCAATGCCTCCAAGTGTGCTTTTGGAGTCAGCTCGGGAAAATTCCTAGGTTTCCTTGTCACTCACAGAGGAATAGAGGTAAATCCCGAACAAATCTCAGCCATTCAGAATTTGAAAAGCCCACAAAATTTGAAGGAAGTCCAGAAGCTCACGAGAATGGCCGCCGCACTCAACCGATTCATTAGTCGAGCATCCGACCGGTGTTACCCTTTCTTTAAAGTAATCAAAAGGGCTAACCAGTTCAAATGGAATGAAGAAAGTGAGGGAGCCCTAACCGAACTGAAGTAGTACCTCTCGTACCCCCCACTATTAACGGTGCCGAATAGTGGAGAAACTCTATTTTTGTACCTTGCTATGTCTGGCCAAGCCGTAAGTGCGATACTTCTGAGGATGAAGGACAAGGTCCAAAAGCCAATCTACTAAGTGAGGAAGGTCCTTCTTGACCCAGAGACAAGGTACCTACCTTTGGAGAAGCTTGCACTGGCTCTGGTCGTTGTCTCTCGTAAACTCATCCACTACTTCAGAGC
The DNA here is from genome assembly GCA_034768845.1 of Heliamphora exappendiculata. NCBI lineage: Eukaryota > Viridiplantae > Streptophyta > Magnoliopsida > Ericales > Sarraceniaceae > Heliamphora > Heliamphora exappendiculata. The sequence goes on along the minus strand of JAOTRH010000018.1, from coordinate 17,059,969 downwards.
ACGCCCGATCAAGGTAATCACCGAACACCCCCTTCAATCATTACTTCAAAAAGCTGACTTTTCAGGGAGAGTAGCAAGGTGGGTTGTGGAGTTCGGGGAGCACGGCATCACCTTCTGTCCCAGGACAGTTATAAAAGGCCAAGTTTTGGCCGACTTCATCGTCGAGTTTAGCCAAGAAGGAAGTTCGGTGGACACCGGGGGAAAACTACCATGCCAGCAACTCTTGAGAATAAGGACTCGAAAGATACTTGGAGATTATACGTGGATGGCCCGTCATGCCACAAAGGAGCAGGAGCTGGAATTGTGCTGTACAGCCCAAAAGGAGTCCTCATTGAGAAGGCTATTCGGCTTGACTTCCAAGCCACCAACAACGAAGCCGAGTATGAAACCCTCTTGGCAAGACTGAGAGATGTCAAAGAGCTCAAAAAGTGAAAGTATTTTTTGACTCTCAATTAGTGGTGAATCAGTTCAAAGGAGAATATACCGCCAACGATGACATAATGCATGCGTATGTTCGGCTAGCGCTAATGCTTGCCAAAGATGTCTCGAGTCTCGAGGTTATCCAACATTCTTTGAGAGAAAATAGCAACGCTGACTCTCTTGCTTGCCTGGCTTCAACTGTCAATACCGAAAAAAAATATGGTAATTTCGATGGAAGTCCTCCAACAGCCGAGCATTGTCAACCACGAAGAGAAGCCGGTCTACTGCTCGAAATTGGGTCCCAGCTAGATGGATCACTTGAAAGACTACCTAGTGAAAGGCAAGCTACCAGCCGATCATAAAGAAGCACGAGCTGTAAGAAGGAAGTCAGCTAGATTCTGGGTCTCCAGTTCAGGGGATCTGTACAGGAAGTCCTTTACTGGGCCCTACCTCTTCTGTGTGCACCCGAACAAAGTCCAAGACCTCTTGTTTGAAATACATGAAGGTATTTGTGGCAGCCATACTGGGGGCAGTCACTGGCTCACCGAGCAATCTCTAAAGGCAACTGGTGGCCCTACTTGCAGAAGAACGCAGAGCAGTATGTCCAAAAGTGTGAGAAGTGCCAGAGGTTCAGCCCAAATATACACATCCCAGCCGAAGACCTGTCCCCACTCACAAGTCCATAGCCTTTTGCCTAGTGGGGGTATGACATAGTTGGCCCCTTCCCAATGGCCACAAGCAACAGGAAATACCTCCTTGTTGCTACGGACTACTTCACTAAATGGGTGGAGGCTGAGCCCTGGTCCAACATCAGAGATGTTGACGTAAAGAGGTTCACATGGAAGGGCATCATCACCAGGTTCAGTATCCCCCGAGCAATTATCTCGGACAACGGTACTCAGTTCGATAGCTCCCTATTTAAGAACTTTTTGTTCGGGGCTAGGAATCAAGAACTACTTCTCTACCCCGGCATACCAATAAAGTAATGGACAGGCAGAGGCCACCAACAAGACTATCATCGACGGGCTGAAGAAGAGATTGGATGCAGCCAAAGGAAGATGGGTCGAAGAGCTCCCTTCAGTTCTATGGACCTACCGAACTACTTCAAGAAGATCCACAGGTGAAACTCCCTTTTCCCTAGCCTATGGGGTAGAGGCAGTTATACCACTGGAGGTCGGATTACCGACAATCCGAACAGAGGTCAGTACTCCCAGAGCCAATGATAAGGCACTAGCCTTGAACCTCAATTTAGCCGAAGAGCGCAGGACAATGGCCACCATTAAATTGGCAGCCTATCAGTAAACACTTGCCAAGGGATATAATAAGAGGGTGAAGCATCGTGAGTTCGGCATAGGGGTTCTGGTACTGAAAAAAGTGCTCGGATACATGAAGGACCCTGTACAGGAGAAGTTGGGCCCGAACTGGGAGGGTCCGTAAAAGGTCACCACAAAGGGTGGCACTGGGGCATACCACCTTGAAGGCATGAATGGGAAGGCAGTCCCCAGGCCATAGAACGCTAGCAATCTCCGCAAGTTTTACTTTTACCCTTTTAGTTTCTTGTAATTTTTTTATTATTTACAATAAAACGCCGATGTCCGCCTGAGCATTTTTTTCCGTCACTCTTGAAGTTTTTATCAATTGGCATTCTTGACAAAAACTTGGAGGATTTACACCAAGTACGACAAGCATAAAGAGTAAACTTCTTCAGCAGCCCAAGTTCAAAGTTTATCCGAACTACTTACTCCCTTAGTATGGACGTTAATCTCATACTTAGGATGATTAAGCCTCAAAAGAGTTAAGTTCGATGTTTATCCGAACTACCTAAGCCCTCAGTATGGACGATAATCCCATACTTAAGAAGAATAAGCCTCAAAAGGCTCAATTCGATATTTATCCAAACAAATTATGCCCTTAGTATGGATGTTAATCCCATACTTAGGATGAATGTGCCTAAAAAGGCTAAGTTCGATGTTTATCCGAACTGATTATGCCCTGAGTATGGATGTTAATCCCATACTTAGGATGAATGTGCCTAAAAAGGCTAAGTTTAAAATTTATCCGAACTAACTATGCCCTGAGTATGGATATCAATCCCATACTTAGGATGAATGTGTCTAAAAAGGCTAAGTTTTAAGTTTATCCGAACTAACTATGCCCTTAGTATGGACGTTAATCCCATGTTTAGGATGAATGAGCCTAAAAATGATAAGTTCAAAATTTATCCGAATAAGTTATGTATAGACGTTAATCCCATACTTAGGATGAATAACCATAAAAAGGTTAAGTTCGAAATTTATCCGAACTAATTATGCCCTTAGTATGGACGTAAATCCCGTACTTAGGATGAATGAGCCTAATAGAGCTAAGTTCGATGTTCATCCGAACTCATTAAAGTCGGTATTGTGAATGATGAATCTCGTACTTAGAATACTTGAAGATTAAAAGTTTGGTCCCACACTTAGGATAATTATACTTGAAATACTAAGTGTGGAAGTGTGTCCGAATTACTTGGGCAGTCAGTACGGGAGTTCACCAAAGCACACTAAAATAAGCATAAATGAAAATGAAGACCAAGGTAAAATAAGAAGTTCTTTTCATTAAAAAAAGAGGGGCTGGAACCCTCTAAGCTACAAATCCAGGCCCAATGGGGCAGTACAAGGTAAATAAAGAAAAGACAAGGAAGATGGCCTCAGGGAGCAGCAAGGAAGTCTTCAGTGGTCTCCACTTGAGTGTCCACCTCTTCGACAGTGGCTGGTAGTTCGGCTGGGGCGACCTCGTCAACATCAGCGGCGAGCGTGGGGTCTTCGGATTCTTTCATCACCTCCTCGCTGGGCTGCTTTCTCGAAAGTGGAACGTCGGTATACAGAGGGGAGGACTCCTCCACTATGGCAGCTTTAAGAGCCGCAGCCCAAGCGTACCCAAAAATGAGGTCTTGAAGGCTTGGAATCTAGGACTTATAATCCTCAGTTGCCTCCGCAATCCCAGCCGAATAAGCCTTCAAAGCCTCCTCCTTGGACTTATCCAGGTCGGCCTCAGTCTGTCCCAGGAGCGCCACAGTGTTGACAAAAGACTCCTCCTTCTCCTTCAAGCGGCTCTTCAGTGCAATTTCAAAAATTTCAAGTTCGGACGCCTCAGTATGTGCCGCACCAAGCAGCTTATCCTTGGCCCGAATGCTGGCCTCCATCTTGGACATCTGCTAGAGGTATTCATGGTTCTTTTCATAGAGCTTCACCAGCTCAAGCTCTCTCTCCTCTAACCTCTCCATAGTGGCTATGAGGCGTTGAAGACCCTGCACACCAAAGCAGCAAAAGAAAGGAAGGATATTGAGTAGAAATCGGAGGAAAATAATAGCCAAATAAGTTTTAAGTAAAATATATGAATCGAATGGTGGACGGAGGACTTGACTAACTGCTTGTGGGGAAGCCTCCGGATCTCCTCCATGTCACCGGGCAGCATGAGGGCCTTTGATAGCCCCAGGGCGGTGTCCGGGGACTTCGCTTTATCCTCCACCGTAATAATCTGATCACCCCTTTTTAGCTCGAGTGACCATGGCTCGGCACCCCCGGAGTGCTCAGCTATTGCCTTCCCCTTATCCTTTCGTTCCTTCTCATTCTGCTCCTTCCCCTTCTCATTCTCCTTTCTCCTATCCTTCTCTTTGGGAGGCGAACCTCCAGCCTTTTTAAGTTTCTTCTGAGGAAGAAGAGAAGCCACTTTCGAAATTGGGGCAGCCTCCTTAGACAGTTCGAAGGCTAGACTGGAAGGGGCGGTGGGAGCTGTGGAGGCCCTTCTTTTTGACCCCCCGAGGGTTAAGAATTTGCTGAGATCGGTAGTAAGGGCCTTCTTCTGGGCCATTTTAGCATTCTCTTGGAAAATAGAAAATTCAATAGAGGAGGAGGAAGATGATGAAATAGAGATCGTGTAACTTGGGGATGATGGACTAGGGTCGTCGGCTGTCAAGGGAGGTTGAGCTATCGTCACCTGCCTATCTGGTCGGGTAAAAGGAAGAATGATTGCCTCTGGCACTTCGACAGGCGCTGAGGCAAGGGCCCGTAATCTGGACTTTGGCGGTGTTCGGGCAGATAAAACTCCTATAGGTAGGGATATACTTGAGAAGGATGTGGGTAGCCCTTCCGAGGCCTCTTTGTTTGGGAAGACCTTTGTAACCCCAAACCTTCTTCAAGTCGTCCAAGTGAACACCGGGCAGGGGTCCCCGAGGGGGGTTGTTATCAATTGCACCTACACCGAACCGAAAAAGAAGAAGGATCAGTTGGTACGTATGACAGAAAAATTGAGTCAGAAATAAAGACAAACACTTGGGAGAGGGGAGCTACTGGGCCCTAGTTCATCTTTTCGTGGGATTGTGAAGATGCCCTCCTCCTTCCCAGAGCCGAACTCAAAATTTCCCGTAATATATAAGAAGTCGTCGTCAACATCTTTGCCAGAATTCGACAATTCGATGACCAACTTCTCGGCTGCCCTTTTGGCTATGAGGTAATACGGCCCACCCGAGTATTTCACCATGTTGTAACAGTGAACAATATCCCAGATACCCAATTCAGTACCTAAGATACGGTTTAGTTCTACCACACCCATGACCACTTTAAAAACATTTGACGAGACCTGCATCGAGGCTACTCGGTAGTGCTGGAGAACTCTTCGGAGCAGAGGATGGATAGGAAATCAAACTCCCCCTCCACTACGGCTAGCAGTGGAAGGGGAAGCTTTTCCGAATTCCCCTCGAGAGAGTCATCCAGCTCTGCCAGAGTAATTCCAACGTCGTCTAGAACGTTGTATCGACGCTAAAATTCGCGCATGGCCGCCGGCGTCGGTACCAGTTTTTGGAGTTTGCCCATTGGGAAGAAATAAAAAAAAGGAGGAGAAAGGTAGGAGAAGAAGCTTTTGAGAAACGGGAGCAAACCGGCCTCAAGGCGAAGAAAACGAAAGCAAAAAAATGAAGCTTACTCAGAATAAGCAGGTCCTGGAGCTCGCCTGAATCTAGAAAACTCTACGCCGAAAATTGGGATTGGGTCGCCGAAAATCGCAAAGGAATGTAGCAAGGGAAAGGCTTGAAAAGTTCAAAAATCTCCAGAAACGGTAAAAAGGAAAAAAAAGATGTTTAAAAGGGTTTTTATACCCGTCGATTATGAAACGAAAGGCGCATTAATGCACCGTACACAATCATTGCGATGCTCCTAGAACGACGCGTGCCCCTCCGTTCACCCAATCAAAGCTCGCCACGTCAGCAACGCAAGGCTCGAGGACAGCCATTATCAATTATGAGAGAAGCCCAAGGGATCTGGGCAGCAGAGCCGTCACCCGAAGAATCGAATAGTGATCCCCGAACAACGGATCATCCCTTAGTGCCTTAGCACTAAGTACATTCCTCTGACTATGTGAGTGAACAGAACGCCGAGCAAGCAAGCACTCTTAGCCGAACAAAAATCCAAAGCTCTAGCTCTCAACCGAGCGGTCCAGCCGAGCAAGAACCAGAGCTGGGGGCAGTTAAGGGTGGATAAAAGTTATGAGCCCAAAGGCCCATCCCGAATACAAAGGGACCGAGGCCCCACTAAGGGGGCCAGCCCAAAGCAGGCCGCTTCAGGACTTATCAACGCCTGGACAACCATTTGTTCGGGCCACACGGGTTCGGCCCACCCCAGACGGGGGTGGACCAGACCAATAAAGCCTATGTCAGAGGCCAATGGAAAGATAAGTTTCCATCATGCATGAAATTCGATCGGATATGCAAGATAGAAACAAATCAAAGCCAAATCCAAAAGATGAAAACATATCATATCTACAGGATAGGAAATAATTCCTAACGAATAGGAGGCAGAATCCTAAGAGGATTCAACCTCCGTTAGTCCTAACCCATATAAAAAGAGAGGCACCCCCAAATTACCAGGTATGCAATTCTTAAGTCCAAACTCTTGCTTAGAAACCTCTCGGAGAGATATCTAACTTGAGCGTCGGCGTGCCTCCCGGTCATAACTGACCGGTAGGCGCTAACGATGTTCTTGGTGGTTGCAAGAGTTCGGTGGCAGAGTAAGGAGTATCCAGTGAGTTCGACGGCAAAGAGTCCGACCCATATCCTATTCGGAGTCATCAGTATTGGGCCAATTTGCCTGGCCTTGATTGTGCCGGACAAATCCAGCCAGTTTGTACCGCGCGCAATTACATTATTATATCTATAATAATTCAAATACTAACAATTTTATATATATACATTATTAATCTCATGAATTTAGTTCTTTAACCAAACATGGCCGATAGTGGATTTGGATGAAATTAAACTATTTCACTCGCATAAATAGTATATAGGTTTCATTGTTTATTTCTTGTTATCATTCTCCCAATCATATATAATTTGATACAAAACAAATTATACTATTAATCACATATATAATATTTTAGGTACTAACAATCCGAATATACTATTAATCTCAATAATTTTATTTTTTTAATAAAATATATCCTAGAGTTGAATAACATTCTGTCCGGTTTCTGTTCTTTTCTCATTTTCTATCTCTTTCTCTCCCTATGTATAAACTAGGGTTTTCCGATTTAAGATAGGGAAACAAAAGCTGTAATTCCTCTTTGGTCTCCCACGCTCCAATTCTTTTTCTTTCACTCATCTTTGATATCTTGTTTCTCTATCCTAATCTCTCTTTATTTGTTGTTTTCCTCTTTTAATTTGTTTTGTTTGTAGTTTGTATCTTATTCTTTTCATTATTTATTCTTTATCACTTCTTTTTTATAGACTATTTTTTTAAGATTTGGACCTCAATCAGATTGGTATAAATAGATCGACACTGATAACACCAATATTGAGGCTAGATGATCACTCTTGATTTTTAGTAAGTTTTTTTTTTTTTTTTGCAAGAGTTAAGTAGAGATTACGATGTAATCATTTAAACGAATCGAGACAAGCCAAGGTTGCACAAGGTTAAATTTGTTTTATAATGTTTTAACTTGGCTCGAGCTCAAATAAAACTAGTTATTATTGTTTGAGTTTGGTTCAATTAAAAATGATTTTATTCAAGCTCGACTCTACTAAAATAAATGAGTTTCAGTTTCAGTTTGAGTTTTTCATAAAGAATAAAATTTGATAGAAAACCTAAATTTTATGAGTGTGTGTGTGAGTGTATATATATATTCTGTAAACGAGTTTAACAGGCTTGTATTGAGTTGAATTGAGTTACTAAACAAACTATTTAAAAACATATGCTAACTGAATCGAGCTTATACAAATTGAGCACGTTTAATAAAGTAATCTAATTTTGAATTCATGAAGATCTCATTTATCAAACTAATTAAATTCAAACAAGCCTTCACTTAGCTGAGCTCAAGTTGTTCATAAATATAGCTCGGCCTATTTACACATCTACTATGCTATTTTAGTTGAGTGTGAAATAAATGTGACGATATAGGACTAATGGTGATCTACTTTTTTTTTTTTTTTTTTTTATCAGAATGCTTATACTATATCTATTTATATAATAAAATCAAGCATATTTTTAAAAATATCATACGTGGCACATTCTATTGAATGATTAAGACACATTTTAGTACAAATTTTATAGTCAAGATTGATTCTTAAAAAATATATTTTTTTTCTCCCTCTACGGTTGAGATATGTTTGACCCAAAATTTTTACAATCAAAATTAGTTGTCAAAAATTTATTCCCTCATTTCTTTCTTTCTTTAACTTTTTATAATTTTGAAACTATCCTTTTTTATTTTCATCCTTACAAATCTTTGTTAATAAAAAATGCACATATCTTTAATAAATGATCAAATTATTTTTTTATAGAAAGTAAACTTACTTATCAAAATATAAAGATAGTTTTTAAAATTCTACTTATAAGAAATTAATAAAATAAAAACAAAAGACAAAGTTTTGTTTATATATATATTAGTAATTATAACATATCTTGATAGAGATTTTTAGTTCTCTCTACGCGAATGTTTGGTTTCTCTATATTTGGTGTTTTCTCCTCCCTGTGGGGTGGTTTTTTCTTGAATTTTAAAGAGGCATTTTTCTGCAGCTAATGTACATTTTTTTAATTGTTGAATTTGCATTCTTAATCCTTCTTTATAAAAAAAAGAGTAATGTTTCTCTTCAATCAACTGACAAACTAGATAGTTTGTATCGTACCATACATAAAATAATTATTTAAAATCTTATTTTAGCTACTAATCTGTAGAATAGTGGCTAACGTCCGGATAACATCCAGATATCATTCACAGAAATTTAAATGTAATTATGATTTTTTAAATATATTATTAATGATTTTCTTTAATGAAAGAGAATTTAATTTGATTTATAATTCTATTTAAACTAAAAAGTTGATAAGGTTAAAAATTTGAAATTCGAATGTAAAAGAGATTCTTAACGGTTTACCATCCTTCCTAACTAATAATTTTTAGTTTCATTCGAACTCTAATTTGTATTTATTCTATTCAATTCAATCTTATTGCGACTACAAGACCAATAGGAATTATCAAGAAGGTAAGCTTGAATCTAAACCTAACATACTTTATCTAAACTTTTGGTATGAATCGTTCGAAATACGACATGTTCTAACAAAGTATAGAATATCTCACGTCAGATGTCAAAGCACAGATATAATAGTTGTATGATATCGATTTCACAATCACAAAAATAAAAACGAAACTAGATAATCAAATTAAAAGTTCGTTGATTAAAACGTCAACGTTTCAAATCACACAACAAATTGAATCCAAAATAAAGAATTAGCAAACGAATTTAAACAATTTCTAAGAATACCGACTAGAGATTCATCATTTCTTAAAAACAAAAAAAGTTTAGCCGCTCTTGTTACGACTAGAAAGTATGAAAAGTTAAAGAAGAGTAAAGCCTCAAGTCTCCGTCTTCGACTTATTGACACGTCCCGAGCTTTTCAGATTGGCCTTCTAACTTCTCTCAATCTATCGTCTTCTGAAAATCTAAACTATTCAATTATGAACCTAGGCCAACTATTTATAGGTGAGTTTTCTACCACAATCTCAGTCTCCAAGTGAAACTCAATCTGTGCGCCCCGTTCGAACGCCGAATATTTCGTCCAGACACTTTTATGTTTCGTTCAGACGCAATTCTTTCAGCTAATGTTTTGTTTGGATGTCCGTCAGGACGTAATTATCACAGAAAATTTTTCCGTCCAGATGTCGTACGAAACGCGATTCCTACTAGACCAATTTTGTTCGAACGCTGGAATTGTCCATCTGGATGTAGGAATCGTTCGTTCAGATGCAACTTCTCAGAAAATTTTTATTTTGTCCCTTTTATCTGTTTTTATCATGTTTTACACCATTTTCTCCTCTAAGTCACTCCTAATGATACTATTAGCAAAAATACTACAAAATAAGTTATTAAGCATATTTTCGAGACTTAACATAGTGTATTTTGCAGAATAAGATCGATACTTTTACATATCGATAATTGAACTGGTCCAATTGGACCAATTTTTTGCCTAAAAATGGATCCCATTTGATTATCAAAGTCGTTCATTTTAGTATTTTCAGTATGCAAATCATCAATTAAAAGATTAAATTGATTGAATATTATTAAGTATCCGAATAAAATTATAATTTTCATCAAAACAAACAAAACCTTCATGCTTTAACACACTTGTAATTTATTTGAATACGTTACGTATTCGATGAACTTATTTCTTTATATAAATAATTTACTAACTAATAATAATAAAATTAACGGTTGAAATTATTAAATTGACCCAACTGAAACGATGAGTTAATTAATAAAATGGAGAGGAGTTGAACTATAAAAAAAATTCAAAATCTCCTACTAAGAATACTTAATTAATAGTAATTATTTGATACTTTTGAAGTATTATGTGATAAATTTACGTAATATTTATAACTAATATAATTGTGATACAATTTTTTAATTAAAAAATAATAACTCATTTTTATTAATAATTAAAAAATAAAAAATAACTCGTATCATATCAATTGTAATTATTTATTTTTTAAACATATCCTTGCATCGCCTAGATAGTAATAGAGGAGTAACTAATAATTTGCCAGTAATTAGTGGGTTAGCGTGCAATTAACGTGTGCTCCGTCTTAAGTAGGTGGCGCGGAAACAACGTCCTCGTCCCTCCTCGTCTTTCGCATACCATTCTCAACGTCTCCCAACCATCTCTCTCTCTCTCTCTCTCTCTCTCTCTCTCTCTCTCTGTATTATTTAGTTATTTGTAAATTGTAAATTTTAAACTAATTTACATCTGTTAATCTATACACTTTACGCTGATATCGACACGAATTTCCCTAACCGTAAATCGGTCTTCGGTTTTTTCTGCAATTCGAAAAGTCGGTTGCGCTTTCTCGCCGGAAAATTTTCCCTCCGACGCTCATCCGACGATATCTGGTTAGACTCAAATTCGAACTGCTTGAATTGTAAACGGAATTGCATGTAGATTCTCTGTTTGCTATTGGATTTCATCGTTGCCTGACTATGATTTGGTTGGTTTCGATTGTTCAATCTGAACTTCATCTTTATCGACTTTGGTAGGGTTTTGGATGGAATTATCTAAACGAAATTAAACCAAATTTACGTCAAAATCACGATATTTGTTTTGTTTTAGGTTTTTCTTATTTTTGAGATTCAAAAGAAAAAGGTTGCAATTCTCTCTCTTTTTTGCCTGATCTTTGATTATGGTTTTCGAATAAAAAATTCGAAGAATTTTCCATTATCGTTTTTTTTCTTGTGCATTTTGTTGAATTTAGAAAATTTACATGAGATTCAATTGGGAACTCTTCTCTCTCTCTCTCTCTCTCTCTCTCTCTCTCGCTCTGAAATACTTTATCTGATTTCTGAAGCTTCCGTATTGAGATTCTACATGGATTCCGTATATGTCCTGAAATTTGAAGACAAAACCTGCCATTTACAGACATTAATTCATTTGTAGTTCATCGAAAAACAATTATATTTGCTGTAAAAAAATTACTTTTAATTAATTTTTATTTACTGACATTTTAAACTTAAAAGACTTACACTCCTTACTTATTATTTAAAATTATAAGTGTAATAATGCTCATACTATCAAACCACAAATCTCTTGTTTTTTTGTTCTTAATTCTGTAAAAAAAACATGCAAAATAGACAAAAACAGAAGATTTATTTATTCCAAACTCTGCGTGTCAGAATTGTAGATGTGTATTGTATTGCTGTAAATTCGTGGAGACGGGCAATGTCTTCTCCAGCGCGTGGTCCTCCTCGTCTGAACTCTTCCCATAACCCAAACATTGTTTAAGATGTTCATTTCAAATCTTCATATTTAATGAAAATAATAAATTGGAAACTACAAAACGCTCAATAATTTAGAAATTTTTTGTTACTCTGTTAATCAAAAAACAGTGAAAGGAATTACTGTGTGATCTATATCAGGAATAAAGTTGATCCATGCATAACTGTGCTATATTTTCCAGGAGAGAGAGAGAGAGAGAGAGAGAGTTTTCTTCATTTTAGGTTTTCACTGCCATTGATTTCCCTATCTTGAAAATGATTTGGCTAACAGGAAGGAGAACAGGCCAGAGAGGTTGGGAGTGTGTGGGGGCGCACATAATACTCATCCAGCACGGCGGAACATGGCTTTCTCGTGAGAGAGACAAAAAGGAGGGTCAAAGCAAAAAGCAAATGAATACACCTTATCCTACTCAACTTCCCATTTTGTCCTCCACCCCCACCTCATTTCACTTTCTCTCCTCTCCCCAATTTGTAAGTGACGGGTGCCAACCCTGTAACCCAACCCTTCTTTTTTCTTCTGATTATTTCAAGGGATACTGACATAACTGTCCTTGCAATCCCTGTTAACCTCTAGCAATGACCCGGGGGGGTGCACATTCTAGATGTTTCCCCATTGCCTGGTCTCTTTTTGCCAGTGTCCGAATCTGATCTGTATAGATTTAGCATTTTCCTTATGAGAAGAGAATACCCATTTCCACTTTTTGGTTGTGATTCTCAAATTCATTCTTGCTCATAACTCGTGTCTGTAAAGATGTATTGTTGTGATTGCCTTTTTCTTTTTCCCAATGGGTTATTCTTTTCTTTCTTTTTTTCTTATCTGTAATATTCTTTTGGCTGTGGTTTTGTGCCAGACTTGTAGCAGAGAAAAAGATCATCTTTTTGAGCGATTGGTTTCATTCCATTTATGTGGGCTTAATGAAAGCCTGTCATGTGTGTATAGTTCTATGAAAGTAGGAATCAATGTGGCCTAATCTTGAGAGGTTGGATGGATGTACGTGAATCAGAGGAGGAATTAGGGAAGCACTCTGCAGTGGAGACTTCAAGACCACCATTGGTTCCTGCTGACAAGAACAATGGAACCACCCACCGATCTCGAACCAGGGAAGTCAGCTCTAGGTATAGGTCGCCTACTCCGTCCACACTTTCTGGTTCTAGGCGTTTCCCTTCACCAACTATCAGCAGAACCGTCACCGCATCCTCCCAATTGGTACCGAAGAGAGCTATATCAGCTGAAAGGAAAAGGCCCTCTACACCACCATCACCACCGAGGCCCTCTACTCCATCACCACCGAGGCCATCCACACCAGTGCATGATACATCAACAGAGATGCAGATGGCATCCAGAAAGATAATGGGCAGTCGGTTACCTGAGGTTTTATGGCCTTCCACAATGCGCAGTCTCAATGTTTCTTTCCAGTCTGATTCTTTTTCTCTGCCTATTACTAAGAAAGAAAGGCCAGCTACTCATACCCTTTCTGATCGTGCTTTGATGCCATCTCCAAATGTAGCACAGAAACAGGGTGAAAGACCGCCTGTTTCTAGAAAGCCTACACCGGAGAGAAAGAGGATCCTTACTAAAGGAAAGAATGCCACCGACGAGTCTGAGAATTCAAAACCAGCTGATTGTTTACATGCTCGACTAGCAGATCAGCATCGATGGCCAAGCAGATCAGGTGGGAAGGTTTCTTCCAATGCTGTAACTAGAAGTATTGACCTCACTCATCAGACATCGAAAACTTCAACACGGAAAAATGTGGGAATTGGGACACCTTCTCTGAGGAGAATGTCTTTCCCTGATGGTATGAGTAAACCCTTACAAAAATCACTCAGTGAGGCAGTGAGGCTAGTATCATACGATGATTGCAGGAATGTGGAGCTCAATGTGCATTCAGTGGATGATCATACATTGCAGGAGTCCAGATTACGCAAACCCATTTCACGATCATTAGAAAGAATGACAGTAGTGACTCCTCCTATTAGATCCCAGTCTTTGCCTACCCCTGGATCACGGCATCAATCACCAAGTAAGGCATCAGTACTATCATCATCTGTTTCTAGAGGCGTCAGTCCATCTCGAACAAGGGCCTTGAATGCTACTCCTAGAGGTTTCAGTCCTTCTCGGATAAGGCCATCGAGTCCATCAAGGCAATCCAGCAGTTCTACTTCTGTGCTCAGTTTTATTGCAGATATCAGAAAAGGAAAGAAAGGTGCAAACCACATAGAAGATGTTCATCTCCTGCGGCTACTATACAACAGACATTTGCAATGGCGATATGCTAATGCTCGAGCAGATGCTGCTCTTCACACACAGAAAGTAAAAGCAGAGGTAGGGATTTCTAATGCTGTGGAACAAGCAAGCATTACTTAGCTACTTCAGCGTCTGTTTATGTTAGCAATGCATTAAATGGTTTCTAAGCCAGGCGAAGGAATAAGGTCGCTTCCTGGATGAACAAATTGCTGAAGAAGTTAAAGTTTGTCTTCCTATATCCATATTATGTGCTCTTGGCTGTTACTAGATTTGCCATGCTTTTATGCAATTGATGAAGGTTCTGACTTCCTAGTTGTTCAAAAGTTGTTATGGAAACAAAGATACTAAAAAGGTAGCCCAGTGCACGAAGTTCTTGCGTATGCAGGATCCGGGAAGGGGGGGTGGACCACGATAGGTTTACAGTACGTAGTCTTATCTTGCATCACAAGAGACTGTTTCCACACATTGAACCCGTGATCTCTAGGTTACAGGGCGACAATTCTACCGTTGCGCCAACGCTCCCCTTAACAAAGATACTAAAGCAAGAAAAAAAAAAAGACCAGTAAAACAGGGTTAGTTGTGCTAGTTGTTAAGAGTAATGCACATTAGAGGTCTGAAATATTACATCACTTATTTTACATACACTGAAATTATATTTTAGATACTTTCTTGCAGTATTTGTTTTTATTACTATTATCACTTTTACCAAACTCGGGAGAATTAATGTTTGGTATAATTTTCTAGTATTGCATATTAGTATCCTAATTGTTTGAATCTTTGGCTTGATGATGCAGAAAGTATTATATAATGTGTGGAGAATTACGTCAGAGTTATGGGATGCAGTAACTGAGAAGAGGATTGATCTTCAAGAGCTGAGGCTGGAACTGAAGCTATATTCAGTTTTGAACAAACAAGTAAGTTCTCTTCTCACTATAACATAATGATTTAGTTAGCACTATTGAATTTTGTGCATATTCCACTGGAAAGTTTTTGTTTTGCAGTCTATTGGGGTTCTCGGCACCTAATAAACATGGCTAGCTATAAAAGATGAGGCCGAAGGTAAACCCCAATAGGTGGTAGGCATGGAATCACTGTACAACCCAAAATAGAAGCAAGTGTCCCAACGTTTTGTACCTCCCTCATTTTACTCAACTCAATTGCCATGTTCACCTTCAGAACCGAGACAACCAACATTATTCATGTGAATTTAGTGTTATTCTTAAACATTAGTTGTTAAGCGTAGAAGTTTTCAAATTAATTGTTTTAACAAGATTGTACAATTCTGTTGCCATGAAAAGCACTGAATGAATGTGATTTTGGAAACCTTCAAGTTCTTTTTTGAGCTTGAGTTTTCAGGTTCAACGCATGATTAGTGAATATTGGATAAGTGTGGTTCTGTTTCGGCAATCTTGCCAATGCTCAATTTATTTGAGCATCAATTGATACCGTTTTTGGTCTTTTGCATTGACAATCTTTTACTGACGTGTTATTCAAACGCTTGGATATAAATTGGATGGTCCAGATTGCCCACCTTGAGAACTGGGATTCGATTGAGAGAGATCATTCTAGCTCTTTATCTCAGGCAATTGAGGATCTACAATCAAGCACTCTTCGCCTCCCAGTAACTGGAGGGGCAAGGGTATGTCTTTCCTTGAAAAAACATTGAAATTGATGTTTCAAATGAGAAACTATTGAATCACTGAGTAAATCTCTACTTCACAGGCAGATATTGAAACTGTGAAGGCAGCTGTTTCCTCAGCCGTTGATGTGATGCAGGCAATGGGGTCCTCCATTTGTTCTATACTCTCAAGGGTGAGATTATTACTGTTTCCGTTTTTGTCGATGATATTGCCATGATGTCATATATAAATCTGATCAAGGTTTTGGTCTCTTTTTAATCCTGGTAGTTATATGTTCTAATATCTTTCGGTAGGTGCCATCCAATGTATGATGCATTACCTTTCCTTTATTTTTTTCTTTTTTTTCGGTATAAATCAGATTAATGGGTTTGTCGCCACAAGAATATTGTCTATTTAAGATGATATCATAGTACATTATTTTCTATGGTCACAATGGTTGAACAACTTTCTAAAACTACATTTGAAAGTAGTGCAGTTTCTCAATGCTACGAAATTAAGTTATGATTTTAGCATGGGCAGAGGGAGAGGGGTGGCTAGCAGTGATCCTCCCCCGAT